>WBMY01018428.1:575647-590227 GCA_013397315.1 Donacobius atricapilla
TGAAATGCAGGACTTAGTTGCAGCTAGTTAGTTACAGGTATTTTTTCTAGGGGTCCTGAATTAGAACACAGAGTTGTTAAGTCTTAATTATGCTTTGTATGGTTGTCACTTTCATTCACTTTCACTTTTCTCCTCACTTTCCCTGAGGAGCAAAAGAACTTATGAAGTACTGAGAAGTGGCGAAGTTTTTTTCTTAACAGAAAGAATGATAGAGCTGGAGAAGGCAGGGAGTGAAAAAGGATTATAACTCTACACAGGCTAAAGGTGAGGATACTGAGTTATGAGGTGATCATACCAAAAGCTCTAGCTCTGATCTTGCAAAGATTTCCGTGTAGACTGAACAACATTTCTTACCTAAGTTGATCATGTGATCACATTATTAGGATCTCCCTTTTCCCAGGATAAGCATTTTCAACTTCAGGTACAATTCTGCTGTCACTGAACTCAGTGGGAAGCTGTGCAGGTGGTTTGCTGATGTAGGATAGATGTTTGAATAAATGATATAATGCACAAACACTCATGTTTTCCTGCAGAAATTGGGTAGCAGATTGGAATTCTGGAGTGTGTTCTAGCTTCTTGCTTTCCCTCCCCTCCAGCTGTTAATTATTCTTTCTGGTTTAGATCTTAGGGGAGGAATTATTTATCTTTTGCTATTTGTGTTCCAGTGAAACATTAACAATCTCTTATTAACTGCTTGTGCTAATTATCTCAACAGTAGCAGCATTCTGCTCATCTGTGAAGCCGTGGAGGAAGAATGTGGAGCAGGAATAATGAGATCACTTTGTTGTCCCCTTTCTCTGCACACAAATAGAGAAAAAGCATGGTAGATCTTAACCCTGCTGTGCACAAAATGCGGTGCTCAAGATCTTGTAGGAGGACAGAAGTTTTGAAATGCTTCTCTGGAGAAGTCTGGGGAGTTTTGCACGATGCCATAATTTAGTGTTTGCACAGATGCCTGTTTCTCCTGCGTGTGTTGACACAAAACAGCCACATGCTCCTTGAATTAAATGTTTCAGCCCAAAGATTTCAATGTTTTAAAAACATTTGTGTGTAGGAAACCAAAGTGGTTTAATGTGAGTGTCAGTGCTCCTCATCTGTACTGAGTGCTTATAGGAGTCTGCTATGATACCAGTACAACCTGCTAGGAAAATTAGAAATGTTACCCAGCATGTTACTGCTGTAATTAAATGGAACAAAATATCAAGTAGGAGTATTTATTGTGCAATAAATAATAAAATTATTTATTGAAAAAGTTAAGGGCTTCTAACACTTATCTACTAGAAAACCTTTTGCAATGGCAGATTTAATAAATACGCATTTTCCACAATGCTGTTTGCCACAAAACATAAATCCTTTTTGTTAAATAAGATGACTGAAAGAAAGTAGTTATGGAAATACATGACTGATGAAGAGAAGGTGATATGAGTTATTCTAATGTGAAAGGCTGTCTCCTATCTCTAGTGGTGACCTTTTCCCAGTGAAATACATTTACAGTGTTATATGCTACTTGTTAATAGTTTCAACTATTCTGGTGTTTGAGTTCATAACTCTTAGCTTGAATATGTCTTTTGAAGTTACCATGGCCATTTTCTGAGAGACAGGGGAGTTCTGATCATTTTTCATACATAGACATAACTAGGACAAATGTCTGTCCTTGGGATCCAGGTGCTTTCCTGCCATTAATCTTCACAGCCCCCTCTGGGGTAGGTACAGGTTGTTATGCACACATTTTATTCCTGGGGAAGTGAAACAATCAGAGAGGCTTGCCCAAAATTTAATGCTGGTCTGAATGAAGTTAATAGGAGATAAATGCTATGGTAAAATTTGTTGGAGGCACAATTTCTCGTGTGGTAAAGATGCATTTCAATAATCACGAGTTCGTGTCTGTGCATCCAACAGCCAAATCACTCTGGCCTGTTTGCTGACACTTCTTGCAGGAGTTGGCCAAGCTGGAGCTCTCATTTGTGTGAGATGGAATTATATTTTAAATGAGGCCAAGATGGTTTTCTATCTTCATTTCCTATTTTTGTCTTTCAAAAAAGTCCTTATAGCAGTCCTTTAACTTGAAAAAAATTATACGTATCTTTTATTGTCACCATTGGAAATATTTATCTTGTATTTGTGACCTTGGCATAGGGAAGCAGATAGGTCTTGGGCTAATGTTAATCATGTTTAAAGGCATTTGTAAAGGTATTTAAAAGGATACCATTCTCAATGGAATAATCAGGGCACGGTCTGCAAAGTAATGAAAATTTAAAAATAACTGTTTGAACAATGCAATGTAAAAATGAATAGGCTGTAGGAAAACCCACACAGTATCAAGATTGTCTGCCTATTTCTGACACACTTTTTATAAAGACAGTGAATATTGACATATTGGCTCTAACTTCAGATACTTTAATAAAAGAATGTCTTGCTACATAGCCTCAGAGATTACTCCTGTCTCTGTAAAGTGCCTGTAGTAGGTTTTGCTCTCTTTTTCTGTTGCTGAGTATTGCAATCTAGGGGCCAAATGGCTCTAGGCTATTAGAGTACTAAGGCCAGAGAAGCAGCGCAGTTTGCAGAATGAAATTCTGGCTCTCCATACCTTCACACATTCACTCTCACCTCACTGCTTTCCCTCTGTCATCTTTAGCTGGGAAGGAGAGGCTCAAGCATTTATTGGGCAGTGCATACACACTGCGGAAAGATGTTCATCGGGTTGAAATCAGTCTTCTTCAGAAATTGGACCAGTGCCTTATTTCTGAGAGCACAGCCCCGGGCAGTGCATGCTGTGGATCATGGGTGGCATCCACATCAGCAGCAACTGTTGTTGAAGAGTTCCCTGAGGGAGAGGACATGGAGAGAGGGTGAGACTCCTTCCCTCTCACTGCAAAGAGCTGCTCCTGTTACTTACCTGTTCACAGATTGTATTCAGCTCTGCACCAGGGCACTCTTACTCTTCTAGCTGATTGCAGTAATTTGACTTCTAGGTCAAGGTCCTGGTAATCATCATCTTTTCCAATAGTTTCAGAAAGCCTTAGAACATACCGTGTTCTAGTGGGCACCCAGCGAGGAGGTCAGAGCTGAGAGAAACTAAGGCTTCAAGGCTCCAAAAACTTCACTGTTCTGAGCTGGGATGGGTAATAAGTCTTGCAATTGTCTGCTCTGTTTGGTTCAACTTAAATGATTTATTTTCATTTAATTTTTTTTTCCATTCTTCATCCAAATTTCAAAATCACTTTATTTTGGGATACAAATTGGTGTTATATTCAGGCTGAAAGTGTCTGATTCATATCTTCTAACCTTAAGCAATAAATCCCTTGCCACCAATGTTTTTGAACAGGGAATTTTCTTTTAAAGTAGCTCTTTTACCACCACAGCTTTAACTTGGATGGGTCAGCATTTTCCAAGAGTATCACGAAACAGTTCCTGACCAGCTCTCTTGAGTACCTGATAAGAGTCAGATGAAAAAACTGGAATTGGACAAACTTTATAAATGAGAGCTCATTTCAGTCACTATGCTTTCACATATTAAATGATTTCAGATTTTGAAAAGAAGTATCATTATCATGATTTATCATTTTTTCCACATTTTTATGTCCTCACAAGCAAGTAAAATTTTTTATTATTATAAAAAAGAATTTCTACATAATAGGAGAATCCTAGACTGTGTCTGACACAGGCTCTTCATTTAGGTTGCTGTGACTTCTTTGAAACATTTTCTATTGTACTTTGGTATTGCTTTGTGTTTTACTGACTATTCAATATACTTCCCACAGAGACCAGTTCTGTGTGTTTCCTGTAGTGAAGACTATTCAAAGAGGCTATAATCCCGTAATAGTTTATAGCAAAATCAATTTGATATGCCTTGAAAAACATTCGCTTGTATTACAGTCAAAGGAAATGTGTGTGCAGAGCTGAGAATTTATACTTGTAATGGCTTTCTTGAAGCTGGAAATGCTTGTGACTTTGTAATTGAGGGCCCTCTTATGTTTGGCTTAATTTTTCCTTTTCCCGGATCTTTTTAAGGAGAATCCTGTTTTATCTGCACGGTTAGTTAGGAAGGTTTTTAAGATTTTGAACCTCTGTTTCAGAGGAAGCTCTCCTTTTCAGCAGTATTTTGTGCTAATTTAGCTCCAAGTGTTCTGAGTGCCTCCATGGAAGTAATTAGGTGAATTATTGCCGTGTAGCTCTGTGTACAGTACCTGCCTGGCAGCACATCTTTGAGTTGATATTTAAGAACTACTGCAGCACCCTCAAGTGGTGATGCTGATCTGTATTTAGAGTTGTTTTTTTCCCAAATGTTTATTTCTAGGCTTACGGAGAATTTCAGTGTTTTGGGCTGGCCTGCTGAGGTACGGTCAGTCCCTGCAGCCCGTACTCAGGTAAAGTGCCCACTGAATACAATTGATCACACTGGAATCTGAACAGCAGTCTCAGGGAAGCTTTCCTTGGATTGTCAAATGATTTTATGGTGGGCATAAAGCATTCTCTGTGCCCGCAGTAACTCTGGCTTTTGGCTAGAATAAATAACACGAGAACCCTATAGAAAGAGAAGCCAGCACGCTGGGGTTTTCCTCCAAGCTGTGGTGCAAACATGGAGCGACTGTGGCATAAGAGACACAATTTCCTGAGCACACACACCGACCCCAGCGACATCTCTAGCAATGACTTAGGAAGAATGAATGCTATTTCTTGAGGAATTTTTACTGTCCTTGTGGTTTAGTTCTTTTCCCATTGGCTGCCTATTTTAAACAAGCAGCTGGGCACCAGATCAGATGAGCAACCCTGGTCTGGGGCCTTGTTGCTCCCAAAATTAGCAAGTGGCACCTCTTCTGATGTTTCATCTCCTTCTAATTCTGCTGAGCCTTCCCAGTAACAGGAGTCATTCCCCTGTAGAACAAAAAGCCGAAGGATAAAGCATGTGCCCCCTCCTGCCCCCAGGACAGACCTACATGATCAAATCCCTCAGCTCTGCTGGTCTCATCCCAAAAACACTGATGAGAAGTTTCATCTCAGAAATTTACTGTAAGTCTTGATGGGTGTTGTCTCTAAGGGCCTTAAGTGAAAACAGATATCAAAATACTCTCTTGTCACTTAAAACAATGTGTACTGGACAGAGTGCACAGAGTGGGGGGAGTGGAAATGCTCCCTCACCTCCAGAGCTGCTTTGTGCCCTGTGTGCTATTGTTGTGGGTTAGCAAAATGGCACAGCTGCTTGTTTACCACTGCAACTTCTACCATGTCTGGCATCTTTTCAGTCTCATACTCAGAGAACAAGCTTGACAAACTGTAAAAAAACCAGTTTTATTTCTGGAGGGGAGAAGGCAGTCAAGACTCTTATTTATAAAATTGTATTGATCCAAATGAATTTTCTTCAGATTATTATTAATATTTAATTTCAATTTATTTTTTCTTCTTGCCCTCTCTCAGCTATTTGACATAGAAAATAGAAATCACTAGAATTGTAATCTTTGTCCTCCTGTCTTTTTTTTTAACCTCTCATTTGAAAAAAAAGACTGATTTTAAATGTGCCATCAAGGTTGCCATCTCTATAAGAGACTGCATTGTGTTCAGAAGAGAAGCATGTCAGTAGAGGGCAGGGTCCAACAGTAGTGAGTTTCCAAAGGGATCTGATAAAGAAATGACAACTATTTTCTAATATGAGCTATATAATAGACAAAAGCTTTGTGTGATGGAGCATATTTAATTTAAAGTCTGGGCTCTGATCTTAAAGGCCTGCTGTTGGCTTAGAAATCACAGTGTGATCTTTTTTATTGTATTTTTTTTTTCCTATAGAAAAGCACTACTGGTAGCAAAAAAGAGACAGAGATTACTTTGTAAACTTGCCTTAGGCTGCTCCTAAAATAAGCAGAAAGTTGCAGTCAGGCCTTTCCCACCATGGCTTCTGTACTAAGCTGGGATATGCAGGCAGCCCACACTGCAGCTGACCCACAAACCTATTTTATGACATCTTGGGGCACGTGTGGGGCTTGCAAGGTGGCAGCTTCTGCTGCCTCTTAAACTAGGTGGCCGGGCTAGAGAATTGTCTGTGGTGGAGAGGGGAGCTGAGCTCAGCATGAGAATCCCAGTCAAGGCTCAGTCATGATAACACGGAGCCCCTCAGCCCTGGATCAGGAGCTCAGTGCACAGGTACATCACAGGTATATCACAGTGCTCCTCACCAGCTGCCTGGATAAAGCAGGCCAAAGATGGAATTATTGCCAGAGCACTTATTTAGAAATAGGCCTCCAAGGGTGTTCTGAAATAAACATTACTTCAGGCTTAAGAGAATGAGAAATTCCAAAGATTTGGGGCCCTTTCAGGTGTTTTATTTCCTTTTCCATGGGATCATTGTTTAGTTTGGAAAGGATCACTGATACTGACTGCTAACCCGCCATTAATCCATGTCCCACGCGCCACATCTGCACATCTATTAAATACCTTCAGGAAGTGACTCCACCAGTGCCCTGGACAGCCTGGTGCAGAGCTAGACGTGCCTTTCCACGCTTGTAACATCCAGTCTGAATCTCCTCTGCTCAGCTTGAGACTCTTGCCTGTCATCCTGTTTCTTGGAAAAGAGACCAATCTCCACCTGGCTACAACCTGCTCCAAGGGAGCTGTAGAAAGCAATAAGGTCTCCCCTGGACCCCCTTTCCTCCAGGATGAACACCCTCAGCTCTCTCAAATACTCCTTATGAGAGGTGAGCCCTGATACAAGGCAGTTTCCAACACTTTCTTGCAAATTCTTTAATACAAAGATAAGGCAGATGTTTTTTGTAGGAAAACCCCAAGTAATTTAAATTCCTGCATGTCCTATTCTAGCCAAAACACAGTTTTTCCCCATTTCGGGATGACTGTCCTACTTTCTGGTGATGTCATCTCTGTTATCCAGCAAATGTTTCCCCCTCTGACAAGTTGTTGCCTGCATTTGTCATAATGCGCCGCAAGTGTCAATACCACGTGTGCTTCCCCTTCAAGGACCCGTATGTTTCTGGTGACACAACTAGGCCATGCTAATTGGTTTTGAGGCGTCATCCACTTCCAAAAATACCAAGCAGCACCAATAGAAGGATATCAACACCTCTGAATGGGAGTACTCTTTTCTCAGTGAAGGAAATTTCCGTGAAAATTATCATCCTTGGAATCAGTAGCACATTCTGTTTTGCCAAGTTCCAGGATGGCAAAGACATATTTAAATTGGTGAATAATGGCTAGAATAAACAGTTCCCACGGAAAAATGGTAGAATTCACTTGGCCTCATGAAGCTGAAGAAGGTTACGATGTGGTTGTTTATATGGAATCATTGAAGATGTAGTGTTGAGAAACAATCAAGTGATTTAAGAACTGTAAGTTCCAGATAAATGGTGATGCTGGTTCCAGATAAATGGTGATAAATGTGTAGCAAGTGATGTTTCGTAAGAATTTACTTCTTTAAGTTATGGTGGCCTCCTTTTTTCAACAGTGTTGGTGTTGAGTTTTGCCTTCAGCGTTGGTGTTTTTACAAAATGCAGCTCTGGTTGTGCTGCTGAAGTTGCTCTGTTGCAGAAACTGTGATGGACTCCACATCTGGGTTTTGGACCCTGTTGTGATATTTTTAGCTGTAGTTGCTGTTTACCTGCTTTTGTGAAGAGGAACAGGAGGATCTGAATGCTGCTGTATACTTGTACAACTTGGAGAGGATTAACTTACTTTTCTCTGGAAGAACAAACCTTTTTCAGAGATCTGAAATTATCAGTTGCAGTCAGAATTTCCCAGGATTGCTTTTGCCACACTCTTATTCAGATCATGATGAAGCAGCTTGTATTTTTTCACTTATAGGAGTCCTGAATTGCTTTTATCCGTGTGGTGAAATTATTGAACATCTCTAAAATTAGTTTTCATACTTTCTTCCATTCACTTGACATGTTTTTATGGTTTCTTGGCATATGCAAATAAATATACCTATAGATCTATCTCTAAGTCAGGAGTGACTAGGTGTGTGCCTGGCTTCTTTCACAAAGAATTGGGTTTGTTTGTTTTTTAAAGATATTATTTAAGAAGCCAGTAAGATCTCTGTCAGCTTAACTAGCAACTAGAAATAAAATGCCCCTAAATTTAGGTGCATGCAGTGAATACGTCAAGATTCATGTGAATATCCCCTGGAATTTTCCAAAGCAGCAGCTTATATTGATTATACCATCACTGATCTGATTTTGATAATTCCAGTGTGTATTCCAGTACCTCACGTTGCTGAATAACCTTGCAGAGCTTAGTGACTCTGGCATATGTTGAAAGAGTGCAGTAAAATTAAAAAGCGCATATGTTGGTGAGTTTAATCCAGGTACATCCTAAGAGGTGTTAAAAATGAAAACCTCTCATTGGCTGGCTTGTTTATTGACCCTAAACAACTTTGGTCATAAACTTATTTTAAACTGGTAAAGATGTAATTTATTGATCTCTTACCGGTATTCTTGTCCTTGTGTCTCCCACCGTTTAAAAAACGAATACACTGTTTGACAGCCATTTGTAATCCTGAATATTTGTTGTTACATAATGGCTATTGACCAGAAACATTTACAAACCTCTTAAAAAACTTCCATGAGCCTCAGCCATTTTTGACTTTTTGTTACTGAGACAGGTGAATTGGACAAATGGTGTAATTTGTTCTTAGAAAACTATGAGCAAGCCTGTAAACTCTTTTTCCCTAATCAATTTATGAAGGCAAACAGGCAGGAAAGAACATGCATCAGCACTTAGAATGAGGAAGCACAAATATCTACCAATTTAAATTAGTCTCAAATCCAAAATGGGCTTATTTACTTTTAGGTGATTTCAGGGGACTTCAGACAGTTTATCTAGAGCTGTTCTCTATAAAATCCATGCTGACAGCCCACTTAGCTCCAGATGACTGGAACTCATCAGATGCTTTTCTGTTCAGCCTGAAAACTTCCTGAAGTACCCCCAGTGGCAATTCTGTGCATTCAAAACTGCCCATGAAGACATCCCACAACAACTCCTCATCTGTCTGTAGTCCTGATGGGGGACTGGGATGAATTTTACCTACAGCCTTCAAGATTGCCTGATTTGGTATTTATTCCTAATGAATATCCAACATGCTCCCTTCACAGGGAGGGGTTTTACAAACCTCCATTATTGCTTCTTTCTCTGTAAATGCAGCAAGAGAAGAATATTTGAATATGCTGAATTTGTGCCAAACTGGAGGAAGAAACATATGTCTGGCAGGGCCAGAAGAACAAAGGAGTGGGAGGATATTTGGTTAGCCTAAGGTACCCTTTTTAAGATGCCCACTTCTCTAAATATACTTTTTTCCCTGCATATTCATATTTCTCTCTTGGGTTTCCTTTCAGCTGGGGGGTTCCAAAACCTAAATTTGTGTCATTACATCCCCTGAGTCTTTTAGTAAATCTAGGTTTTAGTTCTCTTCCAAGCAACAACAACCACAACAAAACCGTGTGAATTTAGTGACAGCTAGTCTGAGGAGTCAGTTCTCTTTAAAGAAAATCTTTGTATTATTAAAAAAAGTCTTTCAATTAAATTAGTTTGTCTAGTCTGCTACCTTTGAATCCTGTGGCATGCATTTGAAATGCTAACTCATTAAATTCCTTCTGCTTCTCCAAGATTCTTCATGCACAAGTTCTTTTTGGCAAGTGGAAATCCAGAATTTCTCCAAGGTATTTTGCTTCTGCGTGCTGCCAGTTTTACAGTGGTGAATTAGGGAGGAATTGCATCAGCTTCTCCCAACTTGGGCAATTAAGGATGTGCAGATGTGGCTCATGCACACCAATGGAGCAGGAGCCTTGTGCATCCCTTTCACATGCAGAGCTGAGCACGTCTTGCCTCTGAGGTGACAGAGGGATGCTTTTGCAAGGTGGTTGCTTTTCTGATAGACCTGCAACAGCCTACTCTGCCTTTCTGAAGACAAATAGATTCCCTTTTCTTACTGAAAACCCCCGTGAGAGCTCAGATTAATCAGGAAACCTGGTTGCTGTCATGGCATATCTGACTTGAGTACCAAACCCTGGCAGGTTACAAAGCAGAGAGGAATGTGCAGAGTGGAGACCAGCTCAGCAATGCCCGCCAAGTCTCACATGGATGCCAACTGCTTGTGGCATCCAAAGGAAAATGTATTTATCTGTAATGCTCGACTTCCTGGCTTCTCTTGAAGACACAGAATTGGGATCTCACCCTAAGTTCTCTCAGATAAAGCTCCCAAAGACAGAATGTTGATTAAGACAAGAAAGACAGTCTGCAGTTCAAATTTCTATTAGTATGAATGTCAGTACCAGCTACAGGGATAAGCCAGGATCCTGGTGTGCAGCTGTACAAACACATGTACATCAGTATTTTCGTTTACTTAGACTTTGCATAACCTTTTTTAGCACCAGTCTTGCACAACCATTGTTCCCAACACCTCTCTTCGGTGATGGTTTCTTTTTTTTTTTTTTTTCTGCCTTTCATCACCTCTGCACCAACTGCAAAATCATAAAAAAAACATATGGGAAAGACCTTCTTGATCATGTGATCTATAGTTTTGCCAGTTGGCAGGATTATGCCTTACAGCACATTTTCTAATGCCTTACACTGGCTATTTATAACTGCTCTCAGCATTAGGACTTTCACCCATTTCCTTTGGAAACAGTCCTGCTCGCGCTACCGGGAAGAACCTGCTGATATTCAGCCACATGCTCTTGATTTCATTTAATTAGGCCTCAGGGGGTATCAAGGTGGCTGAAATCACCTGTCTTACTGACCACTCAGAGAACATTCATCCACCGGGTGCTGGAATTGCCCTGTGGAGCAGCTGATCCTCCTGGTTTTGAAAATGCCCCCATTGCATGGCTCCAATTAATGTTGTACCACCCCAGCCTGGCTCCCTGCTCCTTAGGCACGTTGGTGCTTTCCATCTCTGACAGTTTTGGTCCATTTCTTCTCTGCCTCTTTGACCTCACTTGTCTTCATCTTTTTCTCTCTGCCCTCCTGGTACTTCACTGTTTCCCTGTCTCTTCTACATGCTTTTGATTTTTTTCTTCTTGGCTCCCTCTGGGCCCATCTCTTCTCCTGAAGAGACTTTTCTTCCAGCCTACTTCCTTTCTTTCCTCGAAATCTTGTATCCTGTAAAGCCACCGTTGTCTATTATTCCCAGTAGGAAGAGATACTTGACTATCAGTGTCTTCTATTCCCCACAAAAACCTTCATTCTGCCACTTGTGGAAGACTGAATTATTCTTGTGATGCTGAGAAAACTAATTTTACCAATGTTTCTCTTAGTCCAGCCTGGAGAGCCGCCTTGTTTGTTTAGGGACTTTTGTTTGTTCTATTTTTTTTTTAATTATTATAAGGCCTTCAAGATTAGTTTTCTGAATAGTGTGTGATTCCAGAGAGAAATATGCTTGTCTATGTCCTCACTCACTGTCCAGTGCTGCATTCCGACATCACTTGCTCTGAGATGCTTCTAGCACAAATAATGAGCTCAGAAAGTGTGCAGCTCAGCATACTAATTCCACAATGTATATTGCCCCTCCGCAGCCCTACTGTCACTTGTCCTGACACGGTGCAATGCTCCCCCCAGCACACCCGTTAGGTCAGAATGAACGGTCAAGTGTCTCCTCAGGGATGGCTGAATTGGTGCCTTTGACACAGGAAAGGGATTTCTTCTTCTGGTCTGGTTGGGTTTTTAGTTGACGCTAGGCAGCAGATGTATAGAAGGCATAAGCCTGGGGCCATTAGAGATTTATGAGCCAGATAATTTTATCTTGGCTGACCATGGAGTTAAAATATTGTATCTTTGTCTCTCTAGTGCCCAGACAGTTGCTATTATCAAAAAACCCAGATGTTTTATATTAATAAATACATTCACTTTAAGAGAAAATGCTAACTTGGCCTTTTCAGGAGTTATATTAAAAAATAACCAGGAAATTCTAAAATTCCTTCACAAATTCTTTGGAAAATGAAAATGTAATTGTTCAAATAATAAAAAGTGTACTTGAACTATTGAAAAATTATCTTTTGTTTAAAATAATCCCACTAGTCAGCTGCTTAATAACTACCAACACTTGAAAACTAGAAACATGTTTAGCTCTGTCTGCAACAAACTCTGTATTATTTAGATGGCAAGCTCATAAATTGCTTTGTCAGAACAGAAGAATGGAATGGGAATAACAATGCATGAATTCCCTGACAGATAGGAGTTGTATCTAAATAAAAAATATCCAGGAGTAATATTGCTGGATTGTTTCTTTTCCAGTGCTATCCGGAGTTGATTTGTCTGAAAACAAATATTTAATGTAAAGTTTTAAAGGCAGTAGGGCTTGGGTTTGACCTGCTTTTGATTGTGTTACATTAATAGTGCTGAAATATGGGAACACTGTTTATTTATACAACATGGGGAGAAAAAAGTGTCATTTCTATCTGAATGCTTTAAAAATGTCAGTAAAACATACTTTGGCGCTGCAGGGAAAATGTCTTAACTAACACACTTTATTTTGATGGAAATGTCACTAGTTAGGAATCAAACCTCCCTTCAAAACTTTGGATACTGAATTAAATATACAACTAAAAGACGCTTGAGGACACTGTTTTGAAGTGCCTTGATTTTTATCTTGGGATCTCATTGCAGGGTTTAGGGAAAGGATTTTTCTTACATGTAGAGGATGTGTGTTTAAAGACAAGAACCTTATGTTTGTACTTTTGAAATATTTTGCCTCTTTACACTTGTTTCATACAGCAAATTACTTACTTCTCCTCAAATCTTGCCATGGGCTGGAAGGTCTTTTGCTGCAATGCCACCCCAGTTCCTGATGTGTTTGTTTAGTGCCATGTTGCTGCCATGTCTTGATGTTTCCTGTGTTTCTTTCTTTTTTTTTTGGCTCCATGCTTTCTGTGCCCTGTTGGTGTGCACTCTGTATGCCTGGTCACATAACCAGGACATTGTAGAGGACTCTGGCCCCCCAGTCATGCACAGATGAACAGCAAATTAATCGTGGACTTGCAAGTGGAGGCTAGAGGTGCTGCCAGCCCTGCAGAGTGCCTGAGGAGCCCTGGGCTCTGTCCCTCCCTCGCAGGCAGGCAGGACTACCACAACACCTTTGCAGGGACAAGCTACATCCTGAGATAACTTGTGCAGGGGCAGGCTGGAGCGCTCTCCAGAGTCCCTAATGCAATCATCTGGGTCCCCTATGACTCAGAAAAATCCTCCTGCTTTCAGCAATGGCGTCGACAGACTGATCCTGGCGCGTCTTGTTGCAGGGGGTTATTCAAGATATTTCTGCATCCAGCTGCCTGCTCAGCCCTTCCCCACAAGGTCGCTCTGGCTGTAGCAGGGTGGCAGAAATGTGTCTTGCAGTTCCCAGCTGGTGCAAACTGTCTTCCTTCGCCCGCCATGATACCCAGAACGTGACATTAACTTGTTTCTGCTGTCCCTGGTCTGTCATGGAGGGGAGAGCTGGAATCAGAAATGCCTTTAAATAGCTGTAATTATTTATTTTTGGGTGAATGAATCACAGCCCAAAGCTACATGATCAGGATCTTTTGGTGGATGAGGATCATTTGGCTGTTTATTTCTTACTGAGCTTTTCAAGTGTTTGACATTGCAATTTTGTGTTCCCTTAATATAATTTTTCCATGAATTGTGTACACACATACATGCCCAGTATATGCGTGCATGATTAAGCAAACTCATTTATGTGAAATCTCAGTTCTTAGGAATTAAAACCACAATGTATTTGGGTCTGAATTGGTCCTTAGAGGCTCTTTTGGTTTTGAACTGGGCTGTGATGCTGAATGTTTACTTTTTTCTGTGCTTTCTTTGAAACTTTTTAATTTAGACATTTAATCTTTGGTGTTTTTCCTGCCTAGTGGTTTTGTATTTCCTTTATGTGGCTTTCTTTGATTATTCCTCTGTGTCCTAGTTTTTCCTTAGAAGTTAAAAATGTATTATTTCTTTTAATTTTATTCTCTTGTTCCTTTTTTTTTTCAGCGCTAGTGTCACCAGTTCCAAATATCCATAAACCTGTGATGACTCCAAATATCATTAATGCAGTTCAAGGTGGAATTTAGCTGAGCTCTGTGTCCAGATTTTTGTCAGTCAATTTGTGTCTGAAACAGAACTTACAAGGGGTCCGAGTGGTTTCTGGAAAGTTACCTCTGCTATGATGGATGTCACTAGGACTTAGAAGCCAGACCTTTGCTTCAGAGCATTGTATGCTCATCTTGTTTTTTAATTAAATGTCAGGATCTCAGTTGTGAAGATCAAAATGATTCCTTCTTTCAAGTTCTGTCAGGAAGGAGATAGAGTGTTTGTTTTTGTTTTCTCTCTTGATGAGATAAGGTTCCCTTTTCATCTAAATGTTAAGACTTTTCATGCCTGACTTTGAAGATACAAATAAAAAGGAGTTGATGAAACTATTCAGATGCAAAGAGATTTTTGATCAGGCAGTTATTGAAATCATGGAGGGGGGAATCATTGTACTTTGGAATAGTGTATACATGATCTGCTAAAGTGGTTTTTTTTAAGACTGATGAAATTACATGTATGAGACGATGTTATCTTAACAGCTAAAACTTTAAGCAAGAACAGTGTTTAGAAGCAGAATTTTAG
>WBMY01018431.1:0-10789 GCA_013397315.1 Donacobius atricapilla
AAAGTCACTCTAGGACAGCAAGGCAGAAGGAGCTGTTTGACTTCTATCTTAGCAAAAGACAAGTTATATTTCTGGAGCAAATTCACTGCTTGTGTCAAACTGCTACAGTGGATACAGGAGCTGGCAATTAGATGTGATTTTTCAACACATGGACTACGTCAGGCAACTAAGAGTTGCTGCTCACAGGATTAGTTTCCCTCTGCAGCTACGTAACATATTGTCCTTATATTATAAACCTTCCTTTCAACAACTATTCATCAAGAATCAAGTAGTGAACCACTGTAAGTACTGTTTCCCTAGGAAAACATTTTTTTCCCCCCTTTAATCATAGAATCACAGAATATCCTGAATTGGAAGGGACCCTTAAGGATCATCGAGTCCAAATCCTGGCCCCACACAGCTCACCCCAAGAGTCACACCATGTGCCTGTGAGCATTGACTGAACACTTCTGGACCTCTGCCAGGCTTGGAGCTGTGACCATTTCCTTGGGGAGCCTGTTCCAATGCCCAACCACCCTCTGGGGAAGAACCTTTTCCTGATGTCCAGCCTAAACCTCCCTCGACACAACTCCAGGCCATTTCCTCAAGTCCTGTCACTGGTCACCTCAGAGAAGAGATCAGTTTCTGCTCCTCCTCTTCCCCTTTATAAGAGGAAGTTGAAGGCCCCAGTGAGGTCTCCCCTCAGCTGTCTCTTCTCCAGGGACAATAAGCTGAGTGACCTCAGCTGCTCCTCATACATCTTCCCCTTAAGGCCCTTCACCATCTTGTTTATCCTCCTCCTGATAGACTCCAATACCTTTATATCCTTCTTATATTGAGATGACTCACAATGTCACACAGTTTCTGATCACTTGGAAATTTTGGATGGAACTTGATTCTTTCTCAGAATTCCTGATGATAAGAATTCTTTCTTCTTTCAGAAAAAAAAAAAAAGGGAAAAAAAGGAACAAAAAAAGAGGAAAGGGAATTTCAAAACACTGTAGGAACACAGATATACAAGTTAAATATTTATTTTGATTTGCAGAGGCTTCTAATACAAATACTGAGATGGCAGCCAGCAAACAGATTCTGAAATGTGTGAGGTGTTTTTTCTTGTCCTTTCAGTGCCTTTCAAGAATCTGTGCCTCATTTATTCTGGTTTGTAACAACAGGTTTAACAATCCCTTTCAAGCGCTTTTAGAATGGCTCCTAGCATTTCCTGCTTATCTTAATCTCTTCTCAGAGCCACAAGGTTTTAATTTGCACAATTTCAGTTACTGGTATCCAAGTCACTCTGCACCTTCAGACATTCAATCTCACTCATGACTGTCCCTGGAACTCCCTTTTACCAAAAGAGAATAATAGGCCTTACACGTTTTGAACACGAAGAGGTCAGTTTTAAATATCAGCATAGAAATGTCCATTTAGATACAAGAGAACAGATCCTGGTTTTTCACAGGCACTTGTTTTAATCTTTTAATTTTCATTCTTTCATTTTCATTGAAGGGTGTATGTGAATAAGTCATCTTCTTTTTATTGATATAACCCAGTTTAGGAGCTTACCTATCCTTAAGAGTATATAAATGTTAAGAAGCATAAGTCCTCAGGGACTGTTTCTTTACAAGAAATACAAGAATTTACAAAATATGCCTGCATTTTATTTCATTCCATTCTATTTTTTTTTCTCACCCCCTCCCAAAGTGGTTTTCTTTTCTTAATATGGCAATTTCTTTCTTGTTAAACTGCACTCACAGTTGCCTAGATGATGCTATGTATTTCATGACACTGTAAGAGGCATGACAAATTAGATAATTATAGTATCTTTATAATAGTTGTCTTTAGTGCTTGACACTGAAGTAGGAAGAAAATATGATATATGTAATAAGTGAATTATGGATGTTGACGTGATTCTGTATATTTGCAAGACTTTGTTGTAAGCATTCTTTACAGAAAATTCTTAGAGTATGTTAATACTATAGATGGACAACATATAAGGTAGTAGAGATATTTCTATGATTTTGTGAGTTCAATATAGACATTTATTCCAGTATTTTTAAAATTCCGAGTTGAAATGCTTCACTTTCAAGTAGAGATACTAATTTCATAAAGTCCATAACCAAAAATTTGCTAAGCCAGATATTTTTATCAGATCATATTTCACCAGTTACAGCCTGAATATTTTTACCAACAAATTGCTCTGTAAATCTAAGTGGAGAGCAAAAGAACAATTCATCTTTAAATAGATTTTGAGAGTGCAAGGGATCAATGACTGTTTGGAAAGTATTCATCTTTTCCCTCTGATTATAAAGTTAGCTGAGGATGTGAATTTAGACAAAACAGTATACTTCTTGGCTGACCAAAATCAAACAAATAAAGTACATGGGAGGTACAAGGATGGTAGTATCACTGGGCAAAGAAAAGTTTTATGCATTACTTCTTATACTCCACCTCATCAGTCTGAAATCTTCTCCTACCTTCATCCTGATTGAGAGATCCTCTCTTTTGATTGAGGTGTCCTCTCTGGAATTTTATGTTAGACGCTATTAGAATAAATTCAAAGATTCTGGAATCTAGGACTAGGTAAGTTCCAAAAAGTCCCTCCATACCCAGCCATAGACCTTACAAGAAAAATCACAGTGTGCAAAGACATAAGAGTGTATCCCATATGAATCCATAAAGGATTGCATGGATTTTGGAGACTACTGGTATTGATAGCCAGTAGTTTCCGAACACTGGTAGTGTGTTGGTCTGTATCATAACATAGAAATGCAAAAGCAAATGCATTTGCAGAAATGAAAAATATTTTCTTTTTGGGGTCATTTTCTAGTCCACTGTGCATGTACTAACCATCTCTGCTTCACTGGGACTCTGTCTTATGCTGGAGGTTATCAAGATTTAAAATGTTACAAGAGTTTTCTTTCTGTTTTGAAGTAAAGTATTTTTAAAGTTCTTAAATGAACTACTCTTCAGCAACACCACAGTAACTCCTGAAAAACTGCTATCTTTGTTTGGCATTTCTTGGCAATTCAATTTAAATTCTTATCAATTTTTAAGGATTTCAAACTATAAAGCTAACACACACACACCTGATAGTGATTAAAACTGGGGAAAAGGGAAAAGTTAATTCCTAACTTCTTTGTTGGAGTTTCTGTATTTTTTTCAGCAGGCGCCAGTAATATCTAAAGCACAGAAAAAAGACACTCTGTGATTGGTTTTAAATGTTCCCATAACATGTAGGAGAAGGAGGAAAATCAGATATAATATTTTGACAAACACAAGCTTTCATTTCACCTGTAAGAAATTTAAAACTCTTAGTAAGTATTTTGGAGTAGCCAGATGGTAGCAGCAATTTTTAAGCAGATACTGTAATAGTGGCATTACGTGTCTGATATTATTAGTCAGTTCTACCTACTTTCTGCAGATGAGTCAAAAGTCGTAGAGGTTACACACCAAAACCACTCTCTCATAACATCAATGAGATGTTTGAAGGTATGTTGGATTCCTCAGGGTTTTCTGAGCATCTGTTATGAAGTCTTAAGACAGTGTACCCTCCATAGAGTGAGATAATTTGCATCCTGGGTACATTGCCCTATCTAGACACCAGATTTCTTAGTGTTTTTGTGCTTGTCTTTATTGACATGGAGGGTCATAGGCTTCATTCATGATTCACATGCTCAAATATTTGTGAATAATCCTGTGTTACCAAGTTACCTATTTACCTAAGCCAGGAACTGATCATATCCAAACTTTAACCTACTGCTTTGGTATTATGAAATGCTGGATTGTTTCAAAACATGAATAAGCTCAAATAAGCAAGATTTTTTTAAATAAATTCATTTTCAGGTCATTCTAGATGGAACCGCAGGCGGTCTGTTGTCTGCTCATGATATCTGCCAGAGGTTACAACAGCTCAGTTGGGAACTCATCTTCCTAAAATGTCTAAGCTGACTCATCACCCCCTGGAGGGAGGAAATCAGATGCATATTACTTTATGACTTTTAAGTAGAGATTAATTTTAGAGACAGCTTAAGTTTAATTCATTGAGAAAGAACTTCAGATGCACTATTGAGGATTCCAGGCAGCGTGCTTTGCACTGAGCTGTAAATAACACCATGGCTTCCAACACTCAAGAACTGTTACAAAGAGTTTCAATTTTAGAATTAAATATATTTAGATACATTATTAGGGCAAGGAATTTTATAGGGAATAAGTACTTGTTCATCATATTGATGGAAAATACCACATGAACATGAACCAATAATAATATATGTGAACAGATATTTGTTACTTTTAATCTGTTATTTAAAAGATACATTTGGAAAGCTTTAAATTGCGCTTCCCTGAAAACATGTATTTAAAACTGTGTGGTAACATTCAGCATCCTGTTTGTAAGAACACACAAGTAAAACCTGGGGTGGCAGCTTAGGATGACCAAGGCCTATAGGAACCAGCCTTCATACAAGGGGGCTTATTTAATGTTTATTTTGAAAATATCTGGAGTGGTATACTGGCTGCAGAATTTTGTTTAAGGGAAAAGAGCCATGATCTCCATCTTCCAGCTTTATGCACCAAAAGAATTCACCATGAAAAAGTGAAAGCCCATTCTAAGGGCCATATGAGCTTTAAAACTTAAAGCGTATCTGCTTGCTCATGAACACCTTTCTAGCTGAATAAAACAAGCACCTGCACTTGTGTATATTAACTGTCCATTTGATATACACAAATAAATGCATGCACAATACAATGGGATGTCTACATGAAAAAGAATTCTGGAAATGTATGAGATTATCTGAGATTACTGCTGCCTTAGCTGTAGCTATTCCAAACAGCATCTTTCATATGAGTATGTTGCACAGTTGCTCTGTAAAAGTCATTCCACAAACTACTGCCTTCCACCTAAACATTTTTGTGAGAAAAAAACTCCAATTCTCTCTAATACCTATGAATCAAGACTTGCAGCATCATTCATAAGACCAGGCAGAGTAGAACACATCACTTATGTTCCATGTTTTCATTCTGTCAAAGATATAATTTGTCTGCAATCTCTCCACTGCCACTTCTCTGATATCTTGCATATTGTTTGTCATCCTCAGAGCTGAAACGATGTTCTGAAATATCTCAAGTCCTTTTAATTAAGGTAATTGTAATGATTTCTCAGTCTAAAAAGGTGCAACACACCTGAACAGTGGAGTTACAATTTAGTTTTCCCATCTGAACATATGTATGAAGTTATGAAGGAACAATACTAGTTTCTTTCTGAATTCTCAATGCACTGCCAAGATTAGGGTCCAGATGTAGCTGAAATAGTTATCTGGATTACAATGAATCCTAAGTAGCCCACCAAAATTAGCACTTGTCTGACATCGATCTGGATGATGGTAAATTTAAGTGGAACTTGATTTTTGCCTTCAGGGAAGAGGGAATGCTTCCCATTAGAACACACCTGTGTCAAACAGTGAAGCGTGGGGGTTCTCTTTGACTTCAATCTGCCAATAACAAAAACATTATTTCTGTAACGAGCTGCACATCGTGTCCTTTGTAATTAGCCTCACTCCTGACCACAGCAATACTTACATCACTGACCTTCACATTTCATTGCTGCAACTCATCCTCAGGGACAAAGCTCCATGTTATAAAAACTCAGACAGTTGTAAACCACAGCAGCCCTATGTATTTAGCAACAGGTCATGGTGATAAGTTTGCCCTGGAGTTCAGCTGGCTATGCACTGAAGGCAGAGTTTGATTTCAAAGTCTGTCCTGATAATCAAAGCTTTCTGTGAAACAGGATTAAAGCAGCTGAGTGTCACGATACCCCTCTAAATTCTACTGCAGCTGTAAAATCCTTGGCAAATGAGGGAGGTTTCCAGGGCAGGGACAACAGAACTTTTTCAGACACAGAACTTACACTTCATAATTTTCTCCCACAGCATGCAGAACAAGGTTTATAAATAAAGGCTCTTTAGATCTGCCTCTTCCCAAGATCCTTATGTGTATACACAAGTATACATATAAACACACATTCATGTGCACACACACTCAAACAGAAAGCTTCATCCCCTAAAAGCTAAGGAGGAAAAGAGATGTTTATTTTAAAGACATTGGATACTTTGGCAATAGAGGAAAAAGTTTTGCTCTTAAGAACCTAATTATGTGTTCTCTTCAGTCTCACTGCACTAAAATTCACTGTTCTTCAAGCCTGAAGGTACACCATTATGTGATGTATTAACTTGGTTTTAAAAATGTAGCTTGTCATTTTATGACACCTGAAGAGCAATTTCCATGTCTCGAGAATAAACAACTTTCTTACAACTTAAATTTCCGTGTAACTAGTAGTCTTATTTTGTGTCCCAGAGCTTCTGCAGTTCCATGCTGCAGAATCTAAAGCCTGCTTTCCTAAGGAAACAATATGTAAGTGGTTGTGCACTCCATCCACCCATCTGTCAGACCCACATTGAGTTCACTCTTCAGTTTTAAAAAATTGGACAGGAGCTAAAATGCTCTAAGGCAGTTGAAATTCTTCATGAAAATTGGCAGTTGCTGAGTGACAGAAATCAGAGAAAAGCATCCTTTGAGGAAAAATTTCAGGGTAAGCTTGATATTTTCTGTGATGCTGGTGGGGCTGAGTGGTATATTTCTCCTTCTCTTCAAGCTGCAGCACTTTCTGGGAGGGAGGAGAAACAGACCATGGAAGGATGGGTTCCTGTAGCCTGAAGAGAGGTGCAGAGACATGACCCAAACCCATATGAAACTAGACATCATTAGTTTTTTTTTCCAGATGATTTTTTATTTACTTATGACAAACTCCAGTGATGAATTTATATACATAAGGGATGCAGAGCTAGAAGATCTTATGTATTCATGCAGTAGTAATTTTCCCAAGGAGGGAAAACGAACAATTCCTAATAATAATGATATATTCTACTAAGATTATGAACTTCTAGCAAAATCTACTTGCATGGGATAGAATGAATGTCCTACTTTATATTCTGGAGGCGTTTGTATCTCTTCATAAATCTTGTCCCTCAGGTTTTTGTCATGCTCTTTAGTGACCTCTGAAATAGTTTTGGCAGACTGTATCAAGTTAAGAGTTAGGTAATGTCTCTATTGAACAAATGAACACAGGAAAAACTTCTAGCACATTTGCTTTCATTGCAATGACAGCCAGGATGACATGGACAGGGAGGGAAAGAGCATCCTTATTTCCCTTAGATGGATTTTAGAGGCCTTACCACGGGGGCATGCTGGTAGGATAATTTAGAAAAGGCATGCACAACCCATTCTACAGCAGTTCTCTGTCTAAAAAGTAGACTTCAAATCAGAATGGTTTGTGTTTCACAAACACTAAAGTTATTATGACAAAATAATGTCTCTGCATCTGTTTGAGCATATTAAATTGCTTCTGAAAGTTGAAGTCAATTGTATTAGACCACTTGAGGGATGGTGTAGTTTAAGCAAAAAGTGGAAAGAAAATGAGAAAAGTGAATATTTGATAATAAAAATATGTTCTAATGGAAGTGTGGACAAGAAAGATCCTCTCATTGGTTTTGTGTAAAAAAAAAAATCAGTAATTTGCATTGGTAAGAACACCAGCTGCTCTTACTTGCTTTTTCTTAAGCTTCTTCCTTAATTTTGTAATTTGAAATTTCTGAAACAAATTATATGACTCAACTGTGTAATCAGTGATGAAGGTACATATGTTGCAAGAGAAGTGCAAGCACATGGATGGGATCTGGGATCAGAAATTCTATCAGACTATACCTGCTCATACTTTATTCTACATGCCTTGTAAAACATTAATGTGTTGCATGAGTGACATGTTCTCTAACCATTAGTCTGGAGTTTTCCTCTGGATTATCAGAATTAACAGCTGCAGTCAGCTGGTCTCAAAATCCAAGGACCTGGTTTTATGAAATGTTACAATGATGGTGTATTTACCTCTTCCCCTGTGAATGCATCTAACAATCACCATTTTTAACACAAACAAACCAAAATCATTTTCCATTACCACCCACACTGAGGGTCACATAGAGTAAGTCTAGACAATGCAAATAATAGGCTAAGTTAATTATATACTGATTATTAATTAAACTATCACAAGAAGGCATTATTCACAGACTTCAAGAAGGAGTAGAAATGAATAGTTTTCCCAGATTGTAACTGCACTACAAGTAACATATACATTCTGTTGGGTGGAAATAGGCTACATATGGAGATTATCTTACATAAAACAGCTAGCATAGTCACACATTGCCACTTTTGCAGCCAATGAAATAATTTAGGGAGTCATTTATTGTTCATGTAGAAATTTTTCCAGTTACTTTATTACACAGAATATTTTGCATATTACATAGGTATTTTTTAAAGTTCACTATATAACTTGAAGCATTTAGAGCTAAGGATGTCTGGTTTTCTATGGATTTGTGTCTTGAAATTTACATCATATAATATAAATCCTTGGTGTCTAAAATGGGCATTTCTCGGAAGCATTTTTCTAACTTCAGACAGTATTGAGGCATCTGTTTCCATGAAGAATTTTTAAGAACTCTATGCCCAAACCACAGGTGGTTTTGGTCAGCCAGGGGTTCAAAATGTTATTACATTTGAGAATTCACTCCCAGTCCATATTTGTGTCCTATAAGCATACCAGGTTTAAATGCCTATACTTATTGATTCAATTTTTGATGAATGCATCTGTCCCGTAATCCACTGGGTATTTTGTTTTAAAGTCATTGAAAATGGGGCATGAAGACATGGCACATGTCACAAATTTAATATTAGGTAAAAAATAGGTAAAGGGTCATTTGACGGATCTGTGTGTCTTCTTGCTGTCTATCAGGTGTGTGTTCAAATCAAGAATTGTGGTGAGGGAGAGGTTAGTGTCTAATGACCATTTTGTAAGTAGATCCATTTACAAAGTAAGATGCACACTAAGTAACATTCCACAAACTCTGTTTTATATGTTATGGAACGTTTAAATCCTTTTCCACAGAGACAGTGGGATATCAGACAATCTCTGTACTCTGACAAAGAGCTAGTCTGTTAGAGACTTCCTTCTGGGGACTATGGATTAATCACTTCATACCCTGTGCTTCAGCATTGTTTCCAGAATTTTAAGGTGTCATCTACTGATTTGAACTTACATTTTTAAGTACAGATTTCATATTTTATGCTTAAAAGCTTGCTATGGGAATTAACTGAAAAGACCATAACATGATAATTGCATACTATAGAATAAAATACTGTTCCATATTTAAACTTGCTGGTTGAAGCTGATTTGATTTTCAAAGATCAAAACAATTCAATATAAATAGACAATACAAAAAGCACAGAATCTTAGAGGAGCAGCTAAATGGTCAAATAAATTATAGATACCATTCAGAACAGCATCATAAATTTTCAAAATCTCATATCTTTTAGGTCCCCAGGATGTTGTATTACTTACTGCTTTGTACAACCTAAAAGTTAATGGTTATACAGAATGAGGCATTTTCTGGTTAGCAAGGGAATTAGTTATGTTTAATTGGTCTCCTGGTAATCTGTTTCGTGATATTTTCCTTCAAGGCTAAGCTAATCAGTAGACAAAAAAATCCTCCTACCCACCAGCAAAGACTGGAGAGAGCCTTTGTCTTTTGGGAAGGGCTGAATGGCTGCAACTATGCTCATTTTCTAAGACTCTTGGCAAAGCACTGTAGAAGAGTGCTGCATTGACAGGCAGGAGTTGCTGCTTCAATCCCTTCCCCCAGAGAAGATCAGGGACGAGGTAAGTAATGAGAAATGCGTGTTTAAGTGCAGCCTTCACTGCAGAACGACCATCTGTGGCAGGCAATGCCTGTGCATGCAGTCATTGATAGTCATGCAAACTCACACAGAATTTATGGACAGCTTGCTTACAACATTAAAAAGTAACTCAAGATCGATTGTTCAATTTTTTTGGTTGCTATTTTTTTGGTGGGTGGGGTTTTTTTGGTTGTTGTTTTTGCTTTTGTTTTTGTTTTTTTTTTCTTTTTAACCGGGACTCTTCAGACGCTGTCTCACAGCGCTGCGGCGAGGTACTTTCTGCCCTTCCTACACTGGCAAATGTCACAAAGATCAGAACAGGCATGGATAACAAAAAGAGCATTTAAGCTACATGCATCTCGCCAGCTCTCCGCTCCAGATGCAGTATTTAGTCCTTCTAAAACACAACAGTACGTGCTGTGTTTTCCCACCTTTCTGAATTTTTTTCCGGTTTTCCCTCCCCCGCCATTTTCCCAGGGAAGCAGACCAGACACGCAGCGAGGCAATCCCACCTGCCTTCCACAGCCTGCGTGGTGCCGACCCCAGAGCCCCCTGCGCCAACGGGGCGTTGTGCCACAAGTAATGGGGGCACTGTCGCTGTACCGCGGGGTGTAGGGGGACAGAGTCTCAGAACACTGCTTAGTCTCAGAATTCCCTGGATGTTCTCCGACGCTATCTGAGGTTTCGCTAATACACTGTTATCAGTTCGTATTTGCCTTTCTGCGGTGCTGTAAAGCTATCACACAGACCAAGAACAGGAGCAGCAACACGTGAGATTTCAACACACACGGTCTAAGACCAAGTAATTCCTCCCTCTTTTATCTCGTTAACACCGTCGCTGCCTCTCGGGACGCAGAGTACTGGCGGGGCACGGGAAGCACTGCGGTACTGCTGCTGCAGTACCTGGTACACTGGGGAGCACTAGGGACGCTGTCACTGTCCCCTCACGGCGGCGGGGGCCCCGCGCCCCTCACCGCGCCCCGGGCCGCCGGGCGCGAGCACATCCGGCGCGCGCCGCCTACGTGCCTCGCCC
>WBMY01018431.1:11037-22399 GCA_013397315.1 Donacobius atricapilla
GGGGCTGCAGCAGGGCTGGGGGGGGGGTGGTACCCAGGGTGATGCTCGGCTTCAGCGCGTGATGACCGGCCCCGGGGGCGCCGCCGGGCCGCTGTGTCCGAGTGTCCCCGGGGCTTTCCTGGGCCCTGGTGGGGCGGAGCCGGCGGCCGTGGTGGTGAGCGGGGTCGCGGCCGGTGTTCCCCGCTCTGCCCCCGCTGCTGGCGGCTCTGCCCTCCCGCCGCCTCCCTCCCCGGGCCGCCGATCCCGACGGAGCCGCCGCGCGGGACCGCCTGGGAGAGGGGCACGAGCCGTGCCGCTGGACATTTATCGCTTGCAGGCTGCTGAAGGATTTGTGTAGTAAGCATATTTGGGTTTTACCCTCGGAGGGATTCTAGCAGTCCTCAGAAAACTGCAGACTTTTTCTTGCTGTGTGTAATAGAAAGGTTAGTGAAGTGATGCTAAGGAAAACACAATGTTGTGAAAAATTCCCTCTGTGTCTTAGAGTGGGCTGATTTGCATTTCCTCGTTTTTCTTGCCTCCCATCCTCACTCCATCCTTATGTATTTTTCTCCATCCAGACAGCCACATCTCTCTCAGAGCCACCCTTGTTACAGTTTTTAGGAAAGCCTTTTTCTTTAGTCTCTAAGAAACCTTTAATGTAAAGGTTCATTACTGAAGGTATTCTAAGGAAAACAAGTATCTCTGAGGGTTGGTATGTGCACCCAGTGTCTTGTCTTCATCTCCATCATGCTCAGTGACCTCACCCAGTCCTCCCTTTACCCTGTTGGCTGTCTCCTTCCAGTGTTCATCTGCCACCGGTGGGCTAGAGGATGGTACCTGCAAGAGTTAGTTTGACTGCTAGCAGTCTGTGAAGTATATGTCATGAACTCATGCCTTTATTTCAAATAAGTCCATTACATTAGTTTGTCCACACATTAGTTTGTGTCTGTCAAGTCTGTGGTCCCTTACAACTGGAAATATTTTAGATCTCTGTTACTTAGCAATGCTTGGACTAAACCTGTACATGTGCTTAACTTATGTAGCAAAGACAAATGGTCACATAGTCTTGCTTTGTAAAGAATTGGGATAAAATGTACAGTATCTACAACAATGTCTGTGTGCTTCTGTTGGTCATTTACATCCTATGGAATTCCCGTCCAAACATTTTTTATGTTTTGTGTACGTCTGTAGTCACAGTTCAACAAGTTTAGTGTCAGTCTATGTTGATTCTCATGTAGGTTCCTCTTGCTGAGGTGCCCCAGTACTTCCCTTCATACAGTGGTTAGGGGAGAAAAATGTCTCTTACAGCTTAACCATAAGACTTTTCATTTAGCTTTTTGTAAGAAACTGTTTCTTGTTGTAGAGTATAGAGGTGGTTTGGTTACTTATCCCCAACTGCTGTGCAGGCAGGACCGGGACACTGAATCTGTGAGCAGTATTGCACATCCTTTGAGGTGTTCATGGCTGAATGCAGTGGTTGTTGCAGTTTCTTTTCTCATGGGAAGGTGTATTTTGAGTGATTGGTGATCTGTATCACTCTGAATAAGCATTTTTTAGAAAGTAGCTGTGAACTCAGTGGGTGATTGTAATAGTTGCAGAAACACCTTAAGAGTTTGTCCTTCTGGAGAAACTTACGGTATTATACAATATTGTATACAATAATTCTTGGCATTTGGGACAATTCTAGAATTTCTGTTGTAGGACTGGTGCTTTTTAATTATCTGTCTTTCCCCTTAGAAAACTGCTTTGTGAGGAATTGCAGCAACAAAGCTTGTCGCCAGGTAGACAAAGCTCAACTTGCCTAACTATGTGTGTAGCAATGTTGAGTTAAGCTCTTTGCTGTATGGGCGGGAATACAAAGATTTGTGCAAGAACACATTGAAAAGGTCTTTTAGAATTTTGTTTTTGAAATAGAAACTAAGAGAGCAGAGGGATTACCTTGCTGCCCATTTCTTAAACTTTTTAGCTAACCTGTAAAAATTTCTGTGTTTGCATTCTGCCGTGACTCTGGTCTCATATCAATTTTCCTCAGACTGAGTTAATGGCAGCCTCACTGGATATGTTATGTGACGTTTCAGAAGACTCTTATACTCTCTGTTAGGGAAAGAGATCACTTTGTAGCAGAGTGGTTGCTGTGAAGTGTCCTTCCCCTGCCGTTGTGGGCAGCTTGGGAACGCAACGCATTTTGCTTTCTGGTGTTAGCCGCAGTCCATGCTCCCTGTGTCTCTGTTTCTCTTCGGGAGACTTCGGAAGCTGCTCCAAGGCAGCTGATTTCAGAAATGAGCCCAGACACACTGTTTTTGGGTTTGCAGCTCAGTTGTGTTGAAGGGCCATGCAGAAGGCAGGTTGAGAAGTTGAGTTCATGTGAAAGCCTCCTGCTGGGATACAGGCAAAGAGTGAAAACAAAAGAGCATAGGAGAGGTTTGGCTCCACTGGTGCTCGAAGCTGCGGGCTGTCCCAGATGTATTGGTGGTGGGGTCGCGTTGCTGGGGCTCAGGCTTGGGTGATCCTGGAGGAGGCTTGTAGTGTGAGGGAGCCAATACCAAAGAAGGAGCACAGTGCTGTTGTCCTTTGTCACGGACCTTCAGATGTTCAGACACTGGCTATCTGGAATACGGAAATTCAATTGCAAGGCAATGTTGGAGGCTTAGATTTGAGCAACCATACCTGGGCTTGTTGTCTGCCTCTTGTGAGCAAAAGAGATGTCTGCAATTTTCTAGAGGATAACTGATGTCTGTACTTGGAAGCTTCAGATATTAATATAGCACAATTAATGAAAATTGTGGGCTTAATCAGTTCTGTCTGATCACCAAGACAGGAGAGCAGTCCTGAAGGTAGCTGTTTCAATCAGTGTGTTTATTTATTAAGATGGAAGGTGCAGCAAGTAACTTAATGCAGAAATGGTGGTGTGTTGGAGTCCAGGGCATGTGGAAAACCCCTCAAACTGCCCTGAGGGGTCCGAGACCCTGGCTAGGATCCCAGGAAAGCACTGTCTTTGACCTTAGTCCATGGGAAAAACTTCCAGCACTCATAGATGAATTGAAAACAACAAAGATTTAAAATAGATAGTAGTTTAGTTTGTCACAAGGTGGAAATTTGTAGTTTTGGGGTTTTAGTATGGAAGTAGATTAGAGCAAGATGGAGAATTTTGGGTGGTGTCTCGTCTTCTTCTTCATCTACTCCATTTTCTGCTGTGACAGCACAGAGACATTGGTAGAATGGGTTTGATGTAGAAATTGCGTGTTTAGAATAAGTGACAGTAATTGGCACAAAACTGTAATTACAGTACACTTTTAAAGTTAATTGCATTAGAAATCTTTAAAAACGACTTTGGACCTTCCGTCCAGGTTCCTGTAGCTGCTTTTCCTTCAGTGCACTGAGACTGCTGTAAGACCTTGAGATAAGAAATAGAATAAACACCTTTGAAGACTGAGCTACAGGTTCCATCTCATCTTTTAAACTCTGGTGCAGGGCTTTGAGAGACAGAAAACCCCTAATTAGAGGAATGTTGGGGTGAAAATCCCGTCAGTGGTGCCTTTGGGTGCAGATCCTAATGCGATGAGATTTGGTCCGTGTTTAAGGAGGCTGAAGATGAATCTTTGGCATACACCAGTATGTACCAAAATATGATATGGAGCATAGTATATATCATTATCTGTTATATACACAGTAAAAATCACAGTATCCCCCGGGAAGCAGAATACCAGTAGTGACAGTGACTGGCTGACATTTCTAATAAGCCATAAAGGCTCTGGGCACCTGTAGCTTAAACCCTTCTGTGGCCTTTCTTTCGGACACCAAGTAAGTTGTATTATCCAAACACTATGAAATGTTGCAAAGCCAAAGCTGCAAGGTCACAATTCCAGAATTCTTTCTCTCTGCAAACAGAGACAGGAGACTTAAAGAAGTGGGCCAGAGAGCAGAAGAGCAAAACTAATGGAGGAGAGATGGAGAGCAAGGGCTACTTTCACAGATCTACTGAATACTCTCTGGAGTATTTATAGGTCTGTGAAAGATGAGATATTCCATTGCCTCTCTACATACATTTTGTGCAACCGCTCCAGGCAGTTGTTTTTACCTGTCTTGTGGTAGATTCTCTTACATGCTTACAATTGAGTTGTTAAAATCTGTTTATAACACTACATAAACACATCTGACTATCATAATTAGTAGTCTAATTCTGACCTAGTCTGGAAAGTGTAATTAAGTGCTGTGTATGTTGTTGTACAGGAGCAGGTTTCAGAGTATTTCATTCAGAAGGGAGATTAGAGACCTATAAAAATGGATTTTTAATACCAGAAAACAAAAATACTTCAAAATGACCCAGCAATTTTAAAAGAAGCACTACATCAGTAAATTTTGTGCATCATATCACGCAAGAAATATTTTTCTTTGCCTTTATGAAATTTAGAGGGGTTGTTGGATTTCTAAAACTTGCGGTTATCAACTTTGAGTTATACTAATCTTTCTCCAAAGTCCCTACAGTTTGCTTACCAGAAGTGTCAGCAGTTTGCATCTCTTGTGACCTGGTTTACTGCGATTAGCATCTAAATATGACTAGTTACAAAAATGAATGATCTAGATAGTGAAGGCTGTTTCATATTCTTTTTATTTCACTCTCAGTAAATCCAGGCAGAGGAAGCAATGCTTTTGTCCTTATGTAAACTGAGAGAATATAATACCCCAGTAACAGATCAAGCTCATTTCCTGACTTTTGGTTTCTGTTTTGTTTGATAGTGCAGATGTGGTAAGTTGCTGAATTCTCGCAGCTGTATGGTATTTAGGGAGGATGAACAATTTACCTGTCCAAACACATTTCGTACACAGTTCTAATTACCTCTGAAAATGTCTTGTCATATAAAAAGTTGCATTTGTCTTTGTCTTAAATGAAAGGAAGTTGTTCAGTGTGGACTAGAGTTGATATTCTGTTGTGGCTGGTTTATGTGTCTTTATTTGGAGCAGGGAGGGGAGAGCAAGTTGGAGGATTGGAAAAAAATTAGGCTCTTCTGGACCACTGCAACTAATTGCTAGGGGTGGTAATCTCAGTGATGTGGAGTTCATACAGCTTTATAGAAAACCGATGTCTGGTTAGGGAAGAGGTTACCTGTTGTCAGGATATTGCCTCCCCTGAAAGAGGCCAATGTGGGCTCACACAGGTGGTGCATAGGGCAGCAACATCCTGAGCAGGGCTGGCCAGGAAAGGAGTGTTGCCCAGCAGGTAGGTGAGCTTCAGCTGGGGCTCCTTTGTTGTGCACCAAAACAATCCCACAGAACTGAGGATGGCGTGTGGGGGGTGTGTGTAGCAGAACAGTATCCTCCCACCCTCCAGCTCCTAATTTACATGTGTGCAGCACTAGTTGTTGCTAGCCTGTGCAGTAAAGTTCTCATGTCTCTTAGAAAATTCCCTCTTGTGGGAAATGTACTGTTTTACCTTTAACTTGATAGGTGATGGATTTTTGTTTTTAATTACAGAAAAATTCTTTGCTATTTTTTACATTAAATGGTGAAAGACACCCTTTTAGTATCACTTTTGAATTACTTTTCCTAGGTACAAGTGTTACAGGCCTATAACTCCCATACCACAACCTGAAGATACAATTTGGGAAAATAGCCAGGTATTTTGTTCTTAGATTTTTGTGATCCTCTCAAATGCTTTTTTAGAAAGTGCTAGCCAAATACTTTCAGAACACTGGGATTTTTGCAAATGGAAGGAAGGCAGCAGAATGAAAAAGTAAGATGTAAACTTCAAAGCTCAAGTGAATTCTAATTTTAAAATGAAATCTGGTAATTTAGCAGACAGCTAAAAAAAAGTGGGTTTTCTGAAAAGTATTTAGGGCATTTAACACTGTGTCCTCTTGTGAATCCAGATGTACAGGGTATATTTGAAGGCAATATCTGTAAATATAAACTTCCTTAATGAATGAGGTGATAATGTGAAGTTTTCCATTGTTCTGTTGAATTCAGACTACCCATCTCTTCTTACCTTGTTATGTGAATTTTTTAAGTAGATGTTCTTTTATGGAGTGCATAAAGTGTTGTAAAGCTGTTAGGACTGTGGTATTCTCTACCTTATCCTGAAAAGAGGGAAAAGTACCAACTCTGTTTAGTGAATTGAAGCATCCAGATTTCAAGACAGAGGTTATATTCCACTAGGATTATATAAAGCTAAAGACACATTTTTTTCAGGAATAAAAGTTTTGAACTAATCCATTGGAAACTGAGATCGGTGTCAGTGCTTTCCAAGTTACACAAACATGGTGTGCATTTGTTTACCTTTGAAGATTGAGATGTTTGCATCACTGTTAAGTCACTTCACTTGCATCTGATTTATTAAAAAGTTCCTCCTATGTTGTTGTTGTAAGAGGGGTCTAGAAAAGGATGGAAACTATTAAATGTGATGTAGTAATTATTTTTTCCATTAGACTTGTTTTTCCCAGTACACCGTTCAAGTATACGCAGTCACATATAACAAATAGATATAGAAGTAGGGCATTTCAGTGTAGTTCACCTAAATGAAACTTCTGGGACTATATCACCAAGCATATGATGCTTTATACAGCTGAAGAAGGCTGCATCTTGGAAGTGACGTTAATGCTGGTTTTAATGCTGACTTCATTAGTTGTGACTTACAGCATCATGTTGGTGTTATGCTGAATTAATGAGAATGATTGACTTGCCCAGATTGCACAAGTTTTCTAGAAATCTGTTAGTGCAGAAAGCAGTTACCCCTGTTTATACGACTATTTGCTCTGCATTAACCTTTGAATTGCAAACCACTGTGTGTAGTCTTCAGATGTGGTTAAAATGACAATAATGCTTTAATGTGATGGATGAACAATTAGAAAACTGTTCATGACGTTTTAACTTTTGTTCATGTATGCATCAAACTCTTGCCCTAAAGCAGCATTTCTGTAAAACTTCAGGAACAAACTGTTCCTGCAAGTGAAGTTAGCTATTACAGAAGTAATGGTATACAAAATGCTGCAATATCTATACTTCTCAGTCATTATTCTACAGAAGATACGTTAGTCTACAGCAGTATTTGAAGGCCGCTCAGACTGTGTCATGATAGTGAGGGGTCTAAATTACTGAAGAAAAAAAGTGAGGAAAATATATGGAAAAATAGTCTTAGCTAAAGTAGTACACTGGACTTCTGCAGTATGAGGGGTGATGGAGCAAACTTGTAGAAACATAGCAAATAGCAGGTAACAATACTGGGAAAAAATCTGGGCAATTGACAGCAATTTAGTAAATCCGTCACTAATGCTGGTCAGGTAGCTCCAGCCTACTTGCCTTTCTTGTGTGGTAAGTACTGACTTACTGCATTGGTTAACTTAGCACATTTTTTTAAAAGCAACTGTCTGGAGGCCTGTGTAATACCTAATAATACAGACTGGAAAGGGAGGAGGAATTGGATTTAATGCTGTGACTTGCAACTCAACAGTAGTTTGTATTGGAAAAGTTGAACCTGAGCCTTGATACTTCTGATCCACAGAAGGAGTTTATTTCAGGAACCTGATTGGTTTCTCTGATGCGTTAGTTAAAACAAATACTCATTATTAAAGCCTTCCTGTAAAAAAAATGCATTGCCTTTGTGGATTGAATTTTTTAGCTATTAAATTATCAGAAGGCAGTGCATTTTAAGTTCACAAGACCTGCAGCTGCTCACTGAGACTGGTTGTAAGGTTCACTTTAGAGGGAGGGTTTCAGAGCACTTGCGCAACTCTGAACTGAATGAGCTGAACTGCAGGCCCTTGAAGGAGCTGGGTGTCCCAAAATGTGTTAATCCACTGGTACTGCAAACATTATTCTACTGAAACTGGCCCTGTTGTTAGCAAAAGGTTGACTGTATTGGGTTTGTGAGGTTTTGTTGGTGGGGAGGACTACAGGTGTGACTTCTGTAAGAAGCTCCCAGAAGCTTCCCCCATGTCTGACAGCTGATGCCAGATAGATCCGAGATGGACCCTCACTGGCACAGGTCAAGCCATTTAGAGGTGGTAGTGTCATCATGGTTGGCAACCAACCAATATTTAAGAGGGGAAGAAATATTACTGTGCAAATGTAATTGGTCTCAGAGAGGAGAGGAGTGAGAATATGTGAGAGGAACAGTTCTGCAGACACACGGTCAGTGAATGAGGAAGGACAGGCAGTGCTCCAGGTACCAGAACAGAGATTCCCCTGCAGGCCCTGTTGAGGCAGCTGTGCCTCTGCAGCCCTTGGAGGTCCAGAGGGGAGCAGAGATCCACCTGCAGCCCCTGGAGGAGCCCACAGGGGAGCAGGGAGATGCCCAAAGGAGGCTGTGATCCCATGGGAAGCCCGTGCTGGAGCAGGCTCCTGGCAGGACCTGTGGCCCATGGACAGAGCAGCCCACACTGCAGCAGGTTCCTTGGCAGGACTTGTGACCCCACAAGGGACCTGCAGTGGAGCAGCCATCCTGAGGAGACTGCGCCCTGTGGAGGACCCAGACTGGAGCCAGTTGTGGAATCCATGGAAAAGACTTATGCTGAAGAAATTTTTGAAAAACTATCTCCCATGGGAGAGCCCCCACGCTGGAGCAGGGGAAGGCTGACAGCTGATGCCAGATAGATCCGAGATGGACCCTCACTGGCACAGGTCAAGCCATTTAGAGGTGGTAGTGTCATCATGGTTGGCAACCAACCAATATTTAAGAGGGGAAGAAATATTACTGTGCAAATGTAATTGGTCTCAGAGAGGAGAGGAGTGAGAATATGTGAGAGGAACAGTTCTGCAGACACACGGTCAGTGAATGAGGAAGGACAGGCAGTGCTCCAGGTACCAGAACAGAGATTCCCCTGCAGGCCCTGTTGAGGCAGCTGTGCCTCTGCAGCCCTTGGAGGTCCAGAGGGGAGCAGAGATCCACCTGCAGCCCCTGGAGGAGCCCACAGGGGAGCAGGGAGATGCCCAAAGGAGGCTGTGATCCCATGGGAAGCCCGTGCTGGAGCAGGCTCCTGGCAGGACCTGTGGCCCATGGACAGAGCAGCCCACACTGCAGCAGGTTCCTTGGCAGGACTTGTGACCCCACAAGGGACCTGCAGTGGAGCAGCCATCCTGAGGAGACTGCGCCCTGTGGAGGACCCAGACTGGAGCCAGTTGTGGAATCCATGGAAAAGACTTATGCTGAAGAAATTTTTGAAAAACTATCTCCCATGGGAGAGCCCCCACGCTGGAGCAGGGGAAGGAGCTCTTCTACGTAGGCAGTGTCCAAAACAACTTGAGATAAACTGACTGTATCCCCATGCTCACGTCTCCGTTCCACTGAGGGTGGGGAAGGAGAGCTGAGACAAATGGAGGGATGGAGGGAAGGTGTTTTTAAGACCTGTTTTACTTCTCATTATCCTGCCCTGATTTTGTTTCATAATATATTCAGTTCATTTCTCAAAGCTGAGTCTCTTTAGTCTGTGATGGTAACTGGTGAGTAATCTCTCCCTGTTTTTATCTCAGCTTGTGAGCCTTTCGTTATATTTCTCTTTCCTATCTTGCTATGAAGGGGTGTGATAAGAGCAGCTTTGGTGGGCACCTGGCATCCAGCTAGTCAGGGTCAACATGCCACATTGAGCCAGTGACTTATCAAATGGTATTACTCAATAAGACTGGAATTTTTCAATAAATACCTAAATTTGACTAGTTTGTTTTGTTTTTTTTTTTTTTTCTAAATAGTATTGCCTTATTGTCTTGAGTCTTTATCTATGGCCAAAACATGAGAGGTCTGATCAAGCATTTACTATTTCTAGTGTAAGACCAATTAAACAACATATTTTCCCTTTTAAGAAGTCAGGCAGTTTCTGTGAAAGGAGGGATATTAAGGATCTCTCTCAGCCTGTCTTCACAGGAGAGGTTCTCCATCCCTCTGATCATCTTTGTGTCGCTCCTCTGTACCCACTCCCGCAGGTCCATGCCCTTCCTGTACTGGGACCCCAGAGCTGGATGCAGAGCTCCAGATAGATCTCAGCAGAGTAGACGGGCAGAATCCCCTCCCTTCCTGGCTGCTCACAGGGCTCTGGATGCAGCCTGGGGTGTCTTTCTGGGCTGTGAGCTTACACTGCTGAGCCTTGTCCAGATGTTCATTCACTAACACCTTCAAGTCCTTCTCCATGGCTGCTCTCAATCCCTTCAGCCAACAGCCTGTATTGATATTGCCCCAATCCAGGTGCAGCCCCTTGCATTTGGCCTTGTTGAATTTTAGAGGTTTGTAGAGACCCACCCCTCAAGCCTCTAAGGATCCCATCCATGGATGACACCTCCACCCTCCAGCATATCAACTGCACCACACGTCTTTGTGTTGTCAGCAAACTTGCTGTCCCTGGTGTGAATACAGCAGTTGAAGCTCACAAATGATACTTGTTTTCCACTATAAATCAAGGATAGGTGTGCTGTCCTGTGCTTGTCATGAAAGTTAGTGTCATGTCCAAACCTGGGTATCTGTTTTGTACAACCACCAAATTCAGCTTCCCCATTAGTTGCGGCTGATGGCTGGTAAAACCACTAACCATTCAGAGTTGTGGTTCAAGCTTGCTGTGCCTGCCCTAGCAGACTCTTTTCTGTGGGACACTTGAAATGTGTTTCCAAGATTTCTGTTGGACAAGTTCTGCTAAGGCTAGCTGCTCAGTCTATCTCTTTTGTTGTTGGCATTTTATTATCTAAGATTCAGAAGCTGAACCATGAATTAATCCCATGTACTTGTATGTGGATTATTTTTACATTTTGAAATAAAGAAGCTTAATATTTCATTTGAGCTCCTAAGAAATCCAGAAGTTTAGTGTGAGGAAAACTACATTTGTTTTTAGCATGACTAATCAAGCTTTGTTTTAACTAGTTAAAACTAGAACATAGGATAATTACTTGCCTGTAGATTGACAGTCTTTGTTAATTAAGGAAGTTTTGAATGAAAGTCAAGTTTTGTCAGGAAAGCTAAGAGAAGTGTATGGCTTGAAATACATCCCATATTCAAAGCTGTTTCTAGTTCAAAACTTAATGTAGTAAGAAAAATATTTTTTCTATATGTATCAAAATCTTGTTTTTTTTAAAGCAGATAAAACTGAACACTAACTTTGGCTATACTTGGGATATGTGGTTACAGCTCAAGAGACAATTTCTGAAAATATAGGTCTTAAAGTGCCATACTCTGCTTAGAAACAGATTGTTATGTTAGTGCTCATCGTATTTTTGTCTTTAGGTTAAAATTCAAGTTTTTTCTCTCAGCTCTTGATCTCTAAATCTGCTTATATTGTTTGGTGGTTCTTTCCATAGAAATTAGGTAGATTGTAAAGCAGTGATCTGTTCTTGTTTTCCAGCTGGGGTGCATGTGTGGGCAAGTTCATTGTAGAAATTTGAGAGTAATTGTTTCTAGATCTGTCCTTTTTTT
>WBMY01018431.1:22423-44179 GCA_013397315.1 Donacobius atricapilla
TTTCCCCTCTCCTTCTTTCTAGTCAGACATTTAGTTTAGCTCCTGAATGACCAACGGTTGTAAAACAAGTGATGGGTATACTGAGGCATTAACTCTACCCTGGTGCAGTTCAAGGCTGTGTGAAAGATAGTGCTGTAAATTAAGCATAAGTCTAGTAATGAGAATATATATGCATTCATATAAGGCCAAAGTTCCATTTAATCTTACCAGACAAGTTCGGGGGGGGCCACAAAGATGGTCATGGCGCTGGAACACCTCTCCTATGAAGAAATGACAGTTTGAGCTGTTCAGCCTTGAGAAGAGAAGGCTCTGAGGAGAGTCTAGTACCTGAAGGGGCTCCACAGGAAAACTGAAGAGGGACCTTTTGTCAGTGAGTGTATTGATAAGATGAAGGAAATAGCTTTAAGATGAAAGAGGGAAAATACAGCTTAGCTGTTAGGAGGAAATCTTGAATGTGAAGGTGGTGAGGCTCTGGCACAGGTTGCCCAGAGAACTTGTGAATGCACCGTCCCTCAAAATGTCCAAGTCCAGACTGGATGGAGCTCTAAGCAACCTGGTCTGGCGGAAGGTGTCCCTGTCCAGAGAAGGGTGGCTGGAGCTAGATGATCTTGAAGGTCCCTTCAAAAGCAAATCACTCTTTGGTTCGACTAGGATGAGATGCAGAAGATGATTAGTTGACAAATTCACTCCAGACAATATCCATGTTTCTATAAGAGAACATACTCTTTTATCCTAATTCTTAACAAGCAATGCCAGTAGGACTCAGCTATGGTTTTTCCTTTCCCATTTTCTAAATTAAGGGTTGTAATCCACATATGTAGATAACAATGGGTATTCTGATGTTACTTGGCTTTGTGTTGGCTTCTGTATTTGTGTCTAGAAGCCATGTCCTTGTTGTGCAGCTTTGTTCCTGCAGCGCAAACTTTACAGCAAACACACAGTTTAAGCCATATTAGGTAGGACTTGCCAGAGGTGCAGGCTAAGACTACAGAAGGAAGGCAGTCAAGCAAAAGTCCCTTGAATAAGTGACTGTTAGAGGAACTTTGTGAAAAATCATTCTTTCCTTAAAGAAGGATCAGGCCAGGATATTCAAGAAGAGCCATTCTTAGATATTTGATTTAGACCTTTTCTTTTTCGGTCTAAGGAAAAATACCTCCATTCATAGGAAATGTTTTGTTCCTCTGAGTTTATTTTCCACTACAAGCTCTTCTGGAAGCCTACTTGGCATTGCATTTCTGCTGTGAGATTTAAGATTACTACCGAAGTTGTGCCTGAATGTATTTTTGTCCAATTTGTCTCTGTTTTCATATGCTAATACACTTTTTGCTAGAATAGTTCTTGTATATAATCATGCATTTTATTTTGTATGATGCTAAGGTCATATTAACAGGCCTAATTGTAAATCAGAGCTTCCTCCAAAAGAAGAAGAGCTTGAAAGTTGTCTTCATGCAGAATCTAATACTTCTGTGCCTTTTTGAGGAGTCAGTTGACAAAACCCAAGTCTGGCATAGGTTTGGGACCTGTCTGATGACAGGGCTGGGGAGCCAGGCTGTCCTTGTGCTGTCTGTACATCCCAAGTGTCTTCAAGGCTCTTCAGGGAGGTGCTCATGCACAGAGCAACTCGATTGCCTGATCTTTGCCTTCACTCTTCTGAAGTAAAAAGTAGGTGCTAGTCTCAGTTTGGTCTTACACTTTGCCCTAAGTGCAAGCATCTTTCCAGCAGCAGCATTTGTCATAGTTCTGGTGTGGCACTCAGGTGCTGGAGACAGGAGCAGAGGCAGTGAAATACAGGTACATCTGAATATTGAGAGACAGCTTTTCACTGTGAGGGTGACTGGACGCTGGCACAGTTTGCCTGGAGATGTGGTAGAAGTTCCATCTGTGAAGTTCTTCTAAAGCCGTCTGGATCTGGACAGGTGGATTCAGGTGGCCCTGCCTGAGCTTGAGGTTGGACCAGAGGACCTCTAGAGGTCCATTCTAGCTCAACCACGGTGTGATTCTGTGCCTCTGACCACAAGGACTGTAGGCACTTCCCTGGTTCTTGGGAATATTTGAGTGAGAGCAGCTGATGATTAGCGTTCCTGTTGGATATACTTGACTGTGGTTGGGCTCAGTCAGGCTTCCCCTTTGTGAGTCCTTAGATGAATGAAGTTGCAAGCTGTCCATCTCTGAACACAGAGAGATGAGGCTGGAGATGAGCAAACTGTTGTAATCTCTGGAGCCTTTTGCAAATCAGGATGACTGATTAACGCCATAGTTGTAGCACAGCCATTTAAACTAAAGGCCCTAACTTTTAATTTTTCTTGCTCAGTAGTGCATGCTTACTTGTTCTAGAGCTAAATTCAAAGAGGAGATCTACACATTCAATGCCTGTCCTACAGTGCTGCATAAATGGTTCATCCACTTGTCAGAATACTGATAGTTTATTTGCTGAGCAACCTCTTCTGAAGCTGCTGATGAAATAATTTAACTTAGCTAGGACAAATGTAAATTACAGAACAGACTCTGTTCCATAGCAATGGCACTACCCTTACCTCTCCTTCCTGGTGATGGTAGGGAAGTGTTAGCTGTTGGCTTACCACTGATGTTGGTGGCTCAATAATTTGCAAATGATCACACAGAGAATTATTACATTGTTAAACTCTCTTCCATCAGGTTGAAAGAGAGCATGCTGACCAATTAGCCAAATAAATGAGGTACATAAAATTACAAGATGGAGTTTGTGGTTTCTACTTTGTGTGGAACTAACAGCAGCCTGAAAAAAGTGTGCTGCCACAGCAGTCTGCTTGTCAGGTGCTTGTTTCATTTGCAGCAGATACTCCCAGAAGAATTGATTTTAGTAATGGTGTTTTTTGGAAATTGATTGTGGATTTCTTGTTCCTGTGGTAAAGCAAGATTAATTTATGCTTCAAACGTGCAATTGAAAATTCTTTTAGCAAATTAGACCTGTGGTGCTCAGTGGCAAGATGTCTGTGGGATGCAGATACCTCCTTTACCTTTTCCTTTCCCCTCCAAGTGGAGGCTGACAGCAAACCCAGCAATGGGCTGAGCTGTAACTAGCATAGCCCTACGTAATCTTTCCCTACCCAGAGCCCACAGGGGCATCGTTCAAGTTCCCAGTTCAACACCATGGACTCTGGGGGACCAAGAGGTATCTGGGGTGCACCGGCATTGTAGCTTAGGAGTAGAAACAAAGGGTTTAAACGTGTGAGGCAATTAATGGGACATAACATCCTTTATCCCAGTAAACCAATGTGAGCAAGCTTTGGAAAACTAACATGCAATATTTATCTGGATGTTTTCTGATCATCCACATGCCTGTGTCTATGTGTGATCATGCATAGCTGGCAGGCAGCTACTCCCACTTTTTTCCTTTAGGGCTGTTGATGCATCCAGACAGCCTGTTGGAAGTGTTTTCCTGATCCCAGCTATAAGATCACCTGAAGATTTTGTTCCTGCAAGTTAATTGCCAATTGTAAATACACTGAGTGGAACAGCAATGCAGTTCCAAAACAGCCAATTACATTCTTTTCTGTAACTTCTTTGGTGCTATCTTACATGCTTAGCTCATGGTAGGATTTCTTGACATGAACAGGTGTCAGATGAATAAAGATTTAATTTCCTGTGTATTGGATTGTGGATGATTTCAGTTGTCATATCCTGACAGTACTCCCCCCTTCTCTCTGGAGTTGAGAAGTCTATGAAACTGGGATTAGACAAGGCTGACTGGCACCACTTTCTCTTGGAATGGTACAAAACCTTGAATAAGAGCACTCAAATAAATTGCTGGAAGTGCCTGTTTAGAGCTTCTGGCACAGATGAATTCCTTTACACAAACTCTAGGAGAAGTTCTATTTCTCTCCTGATAAATTGGTTTTAACTCTTCAGAGAAAAGGAAGCAGTGACAGTAGAAGTAGATTAATTCAGGCTAGAAGGAGGATCAGGAGCCTGCTGCTCAAAGCAGGATCACTTTCACTGTGAATGTATTTATAGACTCCTTTTGCTTAACATCCTTTGCACCTTCATTCTTTGACTTTCTTTATCTCCATGCACACACGTATTTGGCAGTATTAGCCCCAGATGAGGGCCCCCCTCGCTAAATAAGATAAAGAACGAATGGTGACTGAATTGCTTGCTCAAAAAGTTGTTGAAAAACTAATCTGCAACAAGTCAGTAATCTCACCAACCTGCTTATGAGTGTGTCTATATAAACTGCAAAATGTTTCCATGGTCTGAAGTGTGTGTTAAGTATTCCAATTCTCCAGTTTCTAGGAAGGGTGAGACTAGAACGCACCTGCATGGTTTGTCTTATTGTTATCAACTTGTTGGAAAAATGTGGCATATAATCCAGGGAACAGTATCAAAGGTAGTAAGCTTAAGGTTTTTTTTATGCAGAGAAAATGTCACCTTTGTCAGCACTTGGCAGTCTTCCATTTTAGCTCAAATACAATTTGAAGGGTAATGCAGTAGGTATTTCAGGCTCTGCTTTCTTAATGGTCATTCCTGTTGCTTTTTTTGTTGTCAGTCTTCTCTACAGCACAATTTTGAGATTACTGGGTGCTTCAGCACCTGGGAGAAATACAGGTAGTGTGACTGTATGGACTCATGTAGAGTTTAAATCAGTTGGCAGATTCAGGAGGAGCAAAGTGTCTGAACTTGCATGGAAGCCAATGTAGTGTGCTTGTTTGCGTATTTGTATAGTCTGTGATTCTTGACTGCTGTGGGCATTTGATTAATTTAGTGAACTAGTCAATATAACCTGACTGCTGTGTATGTAGAAATGTAATTAATGGAAGGCTTATAAAAATGTATCTCTGCTGAGAGAAAATACATGCTTTTTTTATAGCTTCTATTTGCATTGCTCCATAGCACTTACTGAACTTAACTTCTACAAAAACCGTTTGTGTCTTACAGCTTGCCTTGAAGGGATCTAACTACGCTGGTCTGCTGGAACGGCATCGCATTCATACAAAGAATGTGGAGCATGTTGTAGACAGCTTACGGTGAGACTGTATGGATGTTGAGGACACAGTGCTTCCTATTGTTTCCACAATACCTGTGGATTGTGTGAAACAATAGGAAGCCTCACGTTTACAGATGCTAATAAAATAGGAGTACTGAAAAGAGAGGAGTGCAGATGAACAGTCATTCCTGAAAGAGCTGTCATGGAACTGGCTCAGTTCAGTTGACTAGCATGTTCTATTATTGTCTTGAAAATAAACAAGACAGTAGTACAGGATTTGTGTGTCAGGTGTTTTTAAGCCCAGTGAAACTGTAATTACTCCTTAGTTGCGTGACAGCTTTTCAGAAGGCTGTGACGAGGAACAATACAGGACAAAATTCAGACTTTCTCTGAACTTTACAGGAACGAGAGGATAGAAGTTCGTCTTGTTAAGCGTCGAGAGTATAATGAAGAGACAGTTCGGTGGGCAGATGCTGTCATATCAGCAGGAGGTATGACTTTATGGAAGGGAAGTATTTGTTTCAATATGTTTTTGTAGATATGTTTCTCAAAAATACTTTGCAGTGTTTGAAGCAACTGAAAATAATGCAGATTCTGAAAAAATTGCTAATCTAATTGTCAGAAAATCTGACAAAAAGCAGTGGTTATGACCATCTTGTCTACCTCTAGTATCTATAATTGTGGCCCATGCAAATGAATCCCAGTGCATGGCCACTGGAAAAGTTTTTATTATGTGAAACAATATAAACTGTGGAATTTACCGTAGTTTTCAACCAAAGCGGATAAAATGCTTGATGTAATCTAATTTTATGTAGCCCTAAAACCTATTCATTGTTTTTTGAGTTGTGAGGTGTAGACTAACATACTACCTCATGGTCTCCTTGCTCAAACTGTCTTTCTTGCTTTCACACTTAATCCAGTGACTGGCATATCAAATTGGATGGTACAGGTAAAAGCCTGCAGCTTCTGAGCATCTTGTGCCACTGATAAGTGTTTTCCAGATGAACCAACAGAGCAACTAACCTGATTGTTTATTTTTAATATTGGGTTGCAGCAGTTCATTCAGTGTTATTTTTTGGGATATACTGCAAATACAGCATTGTGTTGCTGGGCTCTACATAGTGTTCACTCATCTGTCACAAATATGCTTGACCACAGCTTTTCTCTTCCTACTAGTCCAGTTTGCCCGTAGGTACTGGTCATCATGAAGAATGGGTAGAAAGTTTTATTCCTGGAGCATCCTATTACACTCTGGTAGATTTCAAGGAACTTCCCTTAAGTGTCAGTTTGTCTGTGGCAAAATTTTTCATGGTTGAGGCAAGCAGCTGGGAAATGATACATCATCTGAGGTTTTCAGAGCTTATGTTTTTGTGCTGTTCAGAGCTTGTATCTTCATGCAAAGACTGAATGAGGTTATAGTTCTCTTTTTGTTTAACAGACAGGAAAAAATACCAATATCTGGAGAAACCGGTACATTTAAAGATTTCTACTTCTGAGATTTCTACTTACCTAAAACTTCTTTTCCAAGTGTGCCTATTTGGCACCAAATAGGACCTTTAAACTGCCTTTTAGGAGGACAACTGGGGTGAAGCTAAAGTAATTGTTTTTATGTGATTCACAATAACACTTTGTTTTGTTTCCAGTCTCCTGTGGCTTTGTTTAGCAATACTTTCTAAATTTACTTTTGTTAAAGAATTTCTCTTACCTGCTGATAAATGTACAGAAATTTCCATAAATCTCTTTCAAAGCTTGCTTCTGCCATGTTCAATTGCCTGGGCATGTGTACCTGTCAGATTAAGTTGTACTTTTTCCAGTCATGTTTGCCATCTGAAATTCAATTGTCCCTACCCTTACTTGATAAGGTGTCATTAGTTTTGTGCCATTGTATTTTTGTCCAGCTTGCCTGATTTGTTGTTGACATAAATGCACATAATGCTAATGCTGGAAATTCTGTTTGGGGTACTAGAATGTGTAGTGAAACCAACTTTTGATCTTTTTTTTTTGTAGGTGATGGTACAATGTTGTTGGCAGCCAGTAAGGTCTTCGATAAATTTAAACCAGTCATTGGAATAAATACTGATCCTGAAAGGTAAAAACATATTTGGGAAAGCAATGCTTTATTTAATATTAGGCACACTGTGCATCTGTTTTCATGGTACATGAGGCATACCTGTGGCATTTGGCAGCATAAATGTCTGTTTGGGTGGGTTGTAGATACCAAGGGAATCTGTTGATTTTTTAGAAAAGTTTCCACAGGGAGTTATCCTGTCTCATTATTGGACAAGGATGACTGTGTTACACTGCCACAAATGTTCTTGCTACACCAGTGTAACAGCACTTGCAGCTAGGTAATGTATATTACTAACCAGAAGTTTGAGGCTAGAGATGGCAGTATAGAACTTAGGAAGAAGGACTGGGTGAAAGCAGCTAAGTGTGGTGCCTGAACACACAGAAACTTAATTTCTTTGTGAAGAAGGTGGATCCAGTAGAGCCTCAGATGAAGAAGTTTGCTATGGTTTCTTGATGTAAACCATGAGATACCTCAGAAAACCCAGTCTCCTGAACCCGTTGTTGGCACTTAGCTCTCCTGTTATAAACGCTGCACAAGCTGCACCCAGCTGCCCACATCAATCTTACAGCTCAGTGGATGCAGTGTGTTAGTACTGCTTGGTTGTTATAGTCTTCAAGTGGATGGCAAGTGAAACTCAGAATTCACCAAGGCTCTTCCTGCTCAGATCTCCAGATTTAGATTTCTGCTTTTGATATTGACAGTTAATTTATTCCTAGTACATAAAGTGGTGGTCAAAAGGTTAAATTACTTTAATTTCTCTTCCAAAACTTTTCAAATGCTCTGAGTAGCTATTCTGCATTATCAAGCTTTAATAATAGGGTTCAAATAACAAATGCCTTCAAATTGTCACATATTACTCATGGAAGGGTGCAGTACTTAGTCTTCTGGTTTTGACTTGAGATTCTTTTTATCTTAGGCATTTTGCTTAGCTGTTCATGTTGCTAGCTAACTTGAGTGTAAGTGGAGGAAGTTTTTTTTCTAACCTACCAGTTTTTTTAAGCTTAAATTGCTTGCCTAGAATGATGATAGGAACTATATTATTGTTTACATACTCCTGCAGGATTATTAGCGGAACAGATTTTAGTGGAAATATGGGAGAAATATTGTGTCTCAGACACACAGACTCCAGGAGCTGAGAGCAGTGTGATGCTGCTGATGTTGTACTGTGCAAGAATAGTAGAGATTCATAAAGATCGAAGAAATGTAGCTTCGCTAGATGTAACACATGGGAAGATTTGTTCTATTTCCCGAAGATACCAAATCTGAACAGTAACACTGTCATTTTCATTGTCATTTTTTGCTATCAGATCAGAAGGTCACCTGTGCTTGCCTGTGAGATACACACGTTCATTTCCTGAGGCACTACAGAAGCTTTATCGTGGTGAGTTCAGGTAGGATTCACTGACCTTTGGTTTTCAAAAACCGAGAGGGATTGGAAAATACCTAACCGTGCACAATTCCTAAGGAGTGGGTGAAACTTAATAAAATCCTAATGGCTCAAATTGTGAATTTTCTGTAGACGTTTATGATGTTAAAAAATGAGTTTGTGGTCAAGAGTGAGACTGGAATGCAAATGATATAATTGACCACCAGTTCCAGCAAAAAGTATTCTGGTATGACCTGCAATAATTGTTTTTCTCTTCTGACTTAGCAAATTCATAAATGAGGAACTGCATTCTTTTAAAGGGTATATTAGTTAATGTATTTTAGGGCTGTTCTGGTTTAGGGCAAATTTTGGAGGAAACTTTTGAAGTGGTCTCTTCTAGAAAGCAAATGCAAGCAGCCCCTCACCCAACTTGTTCAGGAGGTTAATCTCTGTAGAGAAAAGTGGAAAAAAACCTGTTTATTTAACAAGCAAGGTACTCATAAACATGAGAAAATGAGTAATATTGAACAATAAGACCTCTTGCAGTTCTGTAGAGGTGGCAAATCCAGAAAGTCCTTGTCCTGAGGTGTAGCTCATCTCACTCAGTCCCTCCAGTGCTGGAAAATGCCGCATCTCAGGCCCCAGTGGGCCACAGGAGTGAGCTCCCGGTGTTTTTCTGTGTTTTCAGTCCAGAGCAGGGCTGATCAGTTCCAAGGAAAAGAAAGGCCACAGTCTGGGGAACTTCTCTGCCTCAGCTAGCTAAAATAACTAGCTAAATCAAAGGAGAGCTCTGTCCCACTGTCCGTGCTGCGGACAGCCCAGTCCGTGAGGAGGATGCGGGGAGCGAGTGCAGTGTCTGAAAACAAACTGCTTCTTTCCCCCGCTTTGTTCCCGGAGCCAGTCTGAAAGGTGCAGAACTTAATATTCAGCATAAACAGAACAGATGACTGGGGATACAAGTATCATAAAGTCACCCCAGAGCAAGGACTCCAAAACATGTAGCACAGTGATGGCCATGAGATTAGAAGCTAATGAAACACATTCAGTTAGGAAATGGTCAGTGTGTTGCATCTGGGGTTTTGGTAATTGAGATAAAGTGGTTTAAATTTTGTTAACAGATTACTGTAAGGCAAAACATTTCTTCATGCTGAATATAGCTTGATGTTTTCAGTACTAGATATTCTTAAAATAGAATAATCTCACTTGATTTAAAAAGAAACAAGCTGAATTTTAAAGGACAGACTGGGGAAGAATGTTTAATACTTAGGTAGAGACATTGTTCTGTAGAGCAATAACTATAGAATATTTTTGTGATGACAAACTATCAAACAGAAATCAAGTCACTCATGTGAAAGTATATAGCAATTGGTTTTCGTTTATACTTCTAGCACATTAAATTTGTAATTTGAAGTGTAACTGTATTTATGCCATAGAAAAGTTCTGAAATTAAATTAACGCTGTTGCCAGGATAAATAACCAAAGGTGTTTCATTATCTATTGCTAAAGGAACAGGTACTTTCAACTCACATATTCTGAGATTTAGAAAACAGGAAGTTTTTAGTGTGCATCATTCTGATTTGCTTAAGTAAAACTCAGAGTGCTTATTCAGATAACCTCCCTTGACATTTGGCAATTTGGATGTTTAGTTGAAAACAAAGTTATATTTTTGTTGCTGACACTCCTGTTACTGCTCATTATGGAGCTGAAACCTCACCAGAGTGAAATAAAAAGGATTTCTTTAATTATTTTTCTGAAATAATAGGAACTTTATTCTTATGCAAGGATGTGAGCAGGTGTTTCATTTGAGTGTTCTTAGTTTTGCTTAGCCCTAAGCAAACTTTGAAATAGGTGGGTAACTGATTCCTTGTCTGGAAGGGCTTCTGGTATCTTGTAGTGGATGGTGAGTTGCCAGAACTGGAAAAGGGCAATTGTTTTTGCTCCTGATGTATCAGTCAGTGCAACAATCTGCGTTAATATGGATCTTGTAAACCATGAGACAATTAACATTATTGATTCATACAGGACAAACTATATTAGATTACCTGTGGTTTTTATCTTGGTAGTCAGTGTTGTAGCAGGTTCTCAGAATAGGGGTATTAATAGGGGTACAGTCTCATTTTCTAATTTTTTAGGGAATGTGACGTATTCTAGCCATGAGCATTGTAAGGAGGCTAGTATAGTAATACTCACTGCATGCTTTCAGCTTGACTACCTAAAATCATACGTGGAATTTAAGTGTAGATAGGATGTGTAAATGAGGCTCTGTAAAGATGACAAGAGGAAAAACTAGCAATGAAGTCATATAAAGCATAAGTCTCTTGTAATTTTAGGAAGAACTGGTTGCTGTCACCTGGATATCAACAGTATGAAGAGGGAAAAGAAGTGCTCAAAACATTCTCTCGTGATTTGCTTTCTTAGTAAAAACTATTGCTATTTTGTTTTATGAAATATCTTAGGTTGTAAGAGAAAAAGGAATTGATATCTCTAGGGAAAAATAAAAAACGTTATAATGTGGTTTTTATATGCTTCTCTTGCTTCAAATGAATTCAGCTTAAGCACCTTAAGTTCCTAGGCCTGGAGGGGTTGTTAAAATGAAAGGATACTTGGGACCTTATATATAAAAGAGATGCATGGAGCTGCTTTTCTGGACATGCACAAACACAAACAAAAGATGTTAAAAATGCAGCATGTATTTCTGTGTAAATTCTTGAGAGCTCTTTATTCTTAAAAGCATTGTATCAGTCATTCATTCACGTTAGAATCACACGCCTAAAGAGAGTCTGTTACATACAATTTTTGTAGGCTACTTTTGGCCAGTGTCCTCTTATTTCACACTTGCAAAAAACGTTAGGTAGCAAATTGCTTAATGTAAAGAATTTACAATTAAATATTATTAACTTTATAAATTTAGAAGTTATAGTGGAAGCTATAAAACTTGAAATATTTCTTTGAATATATTTAGTTCCTAATCTTAAGATGGTCTGCTTTGAGCGTGGAGACTCTCAGATCCTATCTAATTTTATTATGAATATTTACATTTTTCATTTTCAAACTTCTTTTGCCTCTCTTAGGTGGCAGTGGCGGCAAAGAATCCGACTGTATCTTGAAGGAACTGGGATTAACACAACCCCTGTGGATTTACATGAACAGCAGCTAAGCCAAGAGCAACACAGCAGGGCTCACATAAATGAAAGATTCCAGGATCAAAGTAGGTTAAAATCTGACAAGAATATATTCACTTTGCTATGATAACTTGGAATAGAAGATAAGGATTTGTAAAAGTTCTAGTATTTGAAACATTTGCTATCAAAATACCTAATCTTTTTAAAAATGCTGTCTCTTAGAGTTACTCTAACTACTTGAGCATATCTGTGTATACATGCTAACTTTTAAATTAGGTAATTGAGAGTTCTAAAAGCTGGTCTTGGGCTACCAGCAAGTAAATAAGACATTAGAAGTGAGAATCTGTCTGTAGACAATTCTTGAACACCTTCAGCTCTTTTCTTTATGATGGGTTGAAAGATGCATGGTTCTGTGCCTAACCTGTATCAAGTACTGCATTTGTTCACTAAGAAGTCCTTGTCAACGTGAACAATTTGTTAATCCCCTTTATGTACGCTGTGGTATGAAGTCTAATTCTCTGAACTTCAGAAATGTCTGTTAAATCACTGCCAGTGAATTTAACTTAGCTGGAAGAGTGGCTGACAGAACAGAAGACTTCATTCTGCCTGGTTGCCTGTGACTTTTCAGGGAAAACTGTCTGAACTTAAGTGTCATTGGTGTCCCTGGTTTAAATATTTATTGTCTCCAGTAAAGGACAGTGACTGGCCACAGAGTAAATCCGTGAAAAAATGAGTCTTTGAAGAAAATGGAGCATTAGGTCTAGAAAACAAACTTGGGCAGCAGAATCTGTCCTCCAATGAATTGTGAATGTTTTTTGAAAGCCTGTGGTTTAAATCCATGATTCAAAACTGTTATATTTGATATCTGCAGGGTCTGATATTTCTGGTCCATATCTTTTACCAGTGAGAGCTCTCAATGAAGTCTTCATTGGGGAATCTCTTTCATCTAGGTATGTTTGATTGTTTGTTGTTACAGCAAGGCACAATTGACTTAATTTCTTTTTGTGACATTGCAATATACAATCATGAAATTGTCCATTGATGAGATTTTACTGTTAAAATTCAATTCTAGTCTGTAAATATTAAACACTGATTGTATTGTTGCTTCGTATATTTACACTAGTGTAATTACAAATTTACAAAGATTACAAAGCGTATTTTCAAAGATGTAAGTGCAGTAATGTTGATTTCTGGTTTTCAGCCTCCTCTCTGGTTATTATTTCATTTTTGCTGCCTTTTTTCTTTCCCTTTTACTGATGATTTAAATATCTGCCCTTAAACTGTCTCCTCTCCTGCATATCTCCTTAAATATCTTTTCATAAGCTTTTAGCATGACCAAGCAGAAATAACTTACTATCATGATTCCTTTTTCTGTCTTTCTGTCATTAGATGTAAAGGTATCAGCCTGCTTTTGGCAAAAATCTTGTTATTGATGGAAAATAGTTACTTCTTCCATTTAAGAAATGTGTTTGTATCAAATCGTGGTACTGCCTTATCCAAGATACATTTGACTGTCCTTTCTGTCATGAACATCAATGCATTTTTGACAGCCAAACAATAAGAAGGACACAGGGAATATGACTGGGGTTGTGGTAAAAGACATGATCTTTGGTCAGGATTTGACCAAACTTTTATTTGTATTTTATATCTGTTTTCACTTTATTGTTTATCTTGAAAAAAAACTCCAAACAAAAACAACAGAAAAGCCACTTTAGAGTTTCAACAGCTTGTGTTTGTACAGTACCAGGGACACTGATTGCTGGTGCAAACAGTATAAGTGTTCTGTGAGTGCTTTATTTTTTGTCTGGACTTCAGCCTCAGACTGGCAGAAGGAATTAATCTCAAAGACATACAAATCCTGCTTTCTACTAAATCAAACCTAATTTTATTAAGATTCTAAGAAATTTTCTTAATGTGCAGTGATAGAGGAACACAAAGCTGTTTTTCAATACTATGAGTGTATGTTGTGCTCTTGGTTCCAGTGTATTTGAGAACCCCTGAGGAACACAATGCCTCTAGAAACAAAGCTCTAGAAATAAGTATGGTGATGATAGGACCTTACACTTGAAGAACTTAAATGTCATAAAGATGAATTTTCTGTTAGTTTCAAATATCCAGGTCTGCTGTTTATTTAGACAAAATGACTTCAGGAGCTTCTTTTAAGGTCTTAGTCTGCGTGTCAGTGGTGAAAACAAGTAAATTGAAGAAAAAAAAACCCAGAAAACCTGTCATACCTAGCTTGCAAAAATTACATTAAACTGAATCAAGTTATGCACCTGTGTTCTTAATTTACTTCCCATTCTCTAATCTCCTCATCTTCTCAGGTGTGGTTACACAGCATTGCCCTCAGTTACTGAGAGTATAAACTTCGACACCAGACAGCCAAGAGCTATGTTTCTAGTGAATCCAGACTGAAAATACAGCTCAGTTAGTTCTCTTTACTAAGAAAGGTGAAACTCAGTCATGCACGAAACAATGAATGTGATATTTGTGAGATGATATCTGTTAATCAGAAGGCTCTATCACAGTTTGAAGTAGACACTATGAGTATCAACAAGTTAAGTTCATAAATATGTGCTTGGATATTCTGAAGCTTGTAGAGACAAACTTTGGTCTCTGGGCCTAACACTAGGAATCCCCTGACAGATGAACAGTGACATGCAGGAGATGATTGTACATCAAGACCTAATACTTTGGAGTTTTAGGAATAATTTGCCCTGGAGAGAAATGTAAGCCTGCTGATTGTGTAAAGCTATTAATGAAGAATCACTGGATTTTTAATTACTGAAGTGATCAAGAATTCAGGTTCAATCATGCTATTACTTACTGATGTTGAAATGTCCAGTGTTCCTTGACATAATTTAATGAGACCCAGTCATAGCATAAACACAGGTTTGTACAACAGTTACGCAAGGAAGGTGATTATTTATAGCTTTGTTTGTAGATCCAGCAAGCCCTGCAGATGAACCACAGAGGTGGTTTTGTGCATAAATTAACATGAGAAGTGACTGCAGAAAAAGTGCCTAAAAGTTCATGCTACAAATCATTTTAGTCCATTATAAGAAATACTATAAAATAGTGAATCAGAAGTAGCTGTCAAATGGGAAACACTGTAGAAAGCCTGTGAAATTGTGATCCAGATTTGAAAGTAGCCCCTCTAAATTGTTATGTGCCTGATAAGGCTGTGTGTTCTGTCTTATTCAGGGAGAACTTTAAGTCCTGCAAACCCAGTTTTAAATTCTCGCTTCATAGGGCCTCCTATTATGAAATATCAGTTGATGATGGTCCTTGGGAGAAACAGAAGAGTTCAGGGCTTAATGTGTGTACTGGAACAGGATCAAAAGCATGGTGAGTACATGTTGCTGTTTTGACAAAAAATAGCATTTCAGAGAAGCTAGATGAACGTATTTGGCCTATGCATTTTGTCCTTACTGGAACTCTGCTGGGCTGTGGGTAAGGCAGTCTAATATTATCATTGTCCATATGGCTCAGAGCTGTTCCAGGTGTATGAGAGAAGCATGGCAATCATTACTTGTGGGTATGGAGAGAAGCATGGCAATCATTACTTGTGGGTATGGAGAGAAGCCTTGAAAGGGGGTGAGGAGCTGTGGCACTGAGACAGTTGTTTTCCTTAGGTGTAATTTCAGTGAAAGATGTGGCAAGCCATGCATGAAGATGAATGGTTGGGAATGATGAGGGAAAGAGATTCTGCTGTGACTTGTAGAGAGCATACTAGGGTGATCTGTGAACCTCTCTTGTTGCTAAAATTAAAATGCTTAGATGATGTAGCCCAGTAATATTATAAAAATCTGAGCTCCAAGAAGAATGGGAAAACATATATTTGGAAGCAGTGTTAAGTAGTGTTCTCTGGCACATCTACTGTCCATTCTCCTTTCAAGCCTCTTGTTTCTTTCATATTTAATTGACATGAGACAATCTCGGCTGAAATACTCCCCTTAAACAGGGATGGCCATATCCACACAGAGCTGTGCTAGGTTAATCAGAGGGATAAATTATTTAAACTTCAGTTTAAATGTGCTCAGTAATGCATGTAGGTCTAATCAGTTTAGTTTTGAGATCTGAGAGATGTGTTTGTGCTCACAATTTGAAGTTGTACAGTAGGCACCGGATTTATGCAGTGGGCTAAGACGAACTAAAACAGAAGCTTTTAATGAAATTCAAAAATGAGTATTCATGCTGTAACCATGGTTACTGGGTTTTTGCTCTTCATTGTAATTCAAAATTTTGTATTCAGGCAGCATAGCTTAGTCCTGGAGCCTGCCAAGGATGAAGTTGGCAAGACTGCTAGGGAAACTTTCCTAGTGTTCAGTAGCTTGGGAAAGTAGTCTTAATTCAGTGCTATTTTTATGCATTTCATTTGCTTATACACTCTGTGCTGAGCAAACCCAGAACCTGGGACCAAGCTCCAGGATTGCCCCTCTCCATTGCTGTAATCACTATTGCTGGACTTCTTTAAACTGAGGCCTCAGTGGAGTGATCTCCCTTAGCCTGTTGTCTAGGGGTCCTGGAATTTCAGACTTCCTGGGACTGAGAGACATACAAATGTCCAGGTGCTTCCTGTAGCTGCCAAAACTTGTGTAAAAGGATATCCTGACTGCATCTGCTGAGACGTGCAGGTAGGCAGTAAGTGTAGGAGAGAGAGCCTTGGACATCCACGCTCAGCAGCTCTGTGGTCAGATAGGGGTGTAGTGGGTCTGTATTGCAGTCTGAGGTGTTTTACTGCCATGACAAAAGTGCTGGACTGAACATTTTAAGCTATATTGGGACCTGGACATGTGAGATCTTCATGATACTGCTGCGCAGTGGCTGTGGTTAGCACCTGCCCCCTTTTGAGTGTGGGCAGAGGAGGGAGATTTTTTTTGGACTTTTGACTTAGTTCAGACTGAGACTGTGTTGACTAGTTCAGCCAAATGTGTCAAATGCAGAACTGTGTGATCTGACTGTTTCTTTTCTATATACACCAGTTCTTGGGAGATTCAAGACCACACCTTAGGATATAAATAAAGAGGTAAAATATTTGTAAAGAAGTGTTGGGTTCATAAATGAGAACTAAGAGAATAAATCAATTAGCAAGGGTTGGATAGACAGAGTAAGAACACAATCTCTAGAACTGTCATGCTTCCGTTGTTTAATGAAGACTCAATTCAGCAGTTATTAGGGTTTTAAGGCAGGGGGGGTTATTGACAAGGAGGCTACATCCCATGTTCTTCTTTCCTGAAGACTTCACTTAATGGATTTTTAAGGTTTACAAGGCTTAACCAAGCAAGAGTTCATTTAAGACTTTTTTTTTTTTTAATAAACTGTTATCAGCTTATACTTAATAGCATTCTTTTTCAACCTCAAATGCTGATTTTAGTTTTTCATCAACGTGCAAGATTTTTTGGTTTTGCTCAGTTTTTTGTCCTAAATTGTACTGCTCAGCAAACAAGACTTCTTCTCTGTCTAGGTCCTATAATATTAACAAGGTTGCACATCAAGCTATTGAAGAGATCCTTAAGATCGGTGAGTGAACAATGTGGCATTACTAGCCAAGTTTATTTAAAGATACATCCATCTAACTAGGCCTTTTCTCTTGGCCCAACAGCGAAAAAGCATGGAAGTTTGAATATGCCGTTGAACACGGAACTAGTACAGAAAGGTTAGTGAAAAAGGCAAGATTTTTTTTTTAAGTATCTTTGGACAGTTCATTTTGTTTGCATTCTGTACTACTCAGCTTTCAGTGTTTTAGCACTCTTGAAGTCTTTCATACAGACATAATTAGGCACAGTTGGCTAACAGTGTCTTACTTGAAATAAAAGTACTTACTTACTTAGATTTCTGTATATCCTCTTCAGGAGAATTTCAGTTCTCCTAAAATTTGAAACAGTTAGTATTTAATCACCAGAAGAGAGCTATTGAGTGTTCATCATGCAGTAGATCTGAAAGGAATCTTCCCTAAAAGTAATTTTTTTTTGCATGTAAAGACTATTAAACATCTGTCAAGACTTGATGTTTCCTCTTGATAGAGGAGCCACTCTTCTCTGGAGGAATGTGTGTTTCTGAGATTAACTCATTTTCTGTGGAAAAATTAATGGCTGACTCCTCTGTTTACAGTAACAAATGATTACAATGACTCTCTGCTCTACAGTCCAGAGGAACCAAAGATGTTTTTCAGTGTTCGAGAGCCTATTGTAAACAGGGTTTTCTCAAGTAGCCGTCAGCGTGGCTTCTCTTCAAAGTAAGTGTTGGCTGCAGTAGCAAAAAGTTACTTCATTCTATGTATCTGTCAAAGTATGGGCAATCCAGGACTTTCCCTTGAAGTTTTTCAACATCCAGTTTGTGCTTTGAATGACTTGAGTATTGTTCTTGTAACATCAGGATGAAAATGTTTCCTAGTGTTGTGTTACAGCTTTTTAATGTTTGATCCCTGCACAATCTTAAAGAATAAGGGAATCTCACTGTGCCCAGTTTTGGATACATGCCATTTCCCTCAGTATGAGACACAGACATTGAAAAACTGGAATGAATTCAGGAAAGGGACACTGGGAGGATAAGGGGGCCAGAACAAGTGGTTTATAAAAGAAAAACTCAAACACTGCTTTCCTTTAGCCTGGAGGAGACAAGACTTAAGAGGGAATCCAGTTGCTGTCTTTAGCTACTGTAGGATGATTACAACTGAGACTTGAGTTAAACTCGTTTCAGAGCAGAGTATAATGCAACAGCCATGATTTTACAGGATGTAAGATTCTGATTAAAAAAAAAAATTCACTGTGAGACTAGTCAGGCAGTCAACCAGGTTGTCTCTATAGACTGTCTTATCACTGTTCTTGGAGATAATTCAAAACTCGCCTGGGCAAGGCCTTAGGCAACCTAGCCTGTCTTTAAAGTAAGGCCTGCTTTCAGCAGAAGATTGGACTAAATGCACTTCCAAACTGAACTTCTTGCTAATTCATCATTTTAACTTAGAGTGTTTCTGCTAGTGGAGGTTTAGATTGAATATTTGGAAAATTTTCATCATGAGAAGTGTTTTAAAGCAGTGGAACAGGCTGCCCATGGAAGTGGCAGAATTGTCATCCCTGAAGGTTTTTAAAAGACGTGTAGGCATGGCACTTAGGGACACAGTGGTTGGCTTGATAGTGCTTGTTTAATGGTTGAACTCAATGATCTTGCATATCTTTCCCAATCTGAATTATTTCAAGGTATGTGGAGCTTGCCACAATTAAGTATAAACACATACAGTAATTAGTTATATGATCAGAATAACTGAATGTACAAACAATAACATAAAAACTATTAAAAGCAGTACAGTATTTCAATTGTAATTAAAAGTAAATTCAACCTTTTATATCAAAACAAATGTGTAAAGGAGCTCTGAGGCAAATTATTTATTCTGTCTTGTTCAGCTTTAAAAGAGATGCCTTGAATTTTATAAGATTAGATTTAAACTTGTTAAATATGGTATAGTCAGATGACTCTAATATTGACAATAATATGTTGCAGTTCACGCCTAGCAAGCATCCTGACTTTCAGCTTTGTGTTTGTAATTACTTTTCCTCTCTCTGAATGATTAATGTAACAAAATAGGTTATATTAATGTCCAAACTATTTGATTCTCAAGTATTGCTATTTGAAAATACATACATTTCATGCAACATGAACTGCAACCACATATTAGAATCTTAAATTAATTGTAAACTTTTCTGTGAAGATTAAGTAAATCACAGTTAAATAGGATCATCAGTAGCTTTCTTTGAAAATTGCACCTAAGCTCCAGCTTTCAGTAATACCAAGTGTTATACTAGCAGCCATACTCAGACTCTGGGAGCAAGAGGCTCCATTGACCAAGTCACTGAGTCCTCACTGGACTCTTTGCTAAGTCCATACAAAGCACTGGTAACTTTGGGGGATCTAGTGCTTAGTACCATGCTAAGTGGAGGTTGAGCATTTACTGGCCCAAGCGAAAGAATGTCCCAGAATCAGTATTATGGTTAAGTGCTTGTGTGAAATACTTAAATTTTTAAGCTGTTATGTGGTAACTTGTTGGGTTTTTGCAGAGTCTGTGTCCGTTCCCGTTGTTGGGATGCTTGTATGGTTGTAGACGGAGGAACATCTTTTGAGTTCAATGATGGGGCAATAGCTTCAATATTGATTGACACAGAGGATTCACTGTGCACTGTTCTGCTGGAAGAATGAAGGAGCCTGATGTCTTTTGCTGAAACATTATGGATCCATAGAGGGAAACCATGGGGATATTACAATGCTGCATTATATTGGAAGTTGGCCTTTTCAGATGCAAGAGCATTTGGAGGAAGCTTGAAATGCTTTTCATTCCTTTGGGTTGGGGAATCATTAGCCTGATATTTAAGCTCTTTTTGCATCTAGTGTGAAATATACCTGAATTGTTGCCTCTAACTTCAGTGAAAATTGACATTTTAACCTGTAAGGCAAACATGAAAGCTTTGTAAACACAGGTAAAAGGGTTTAAGTATTAAGGCAGTAGCATTAAATATTCAGATGTACAGTTTTTTAGTAACAGTCTGGGACTGATGAAACTAAATACTTCATACATACACTTTTGTAGCAAAGTTGACTGTCAAACTAGCAATTTGATGCAAGAATAGATAGATTTTGGTAAACCATGATGTTGATGTAAAAGAAATGAAAATACAAATCTTTTGTATGCTTTTCAAAAATTGTACAACTTTGTAGTTTCATACAACTTGTAGCAGTTTCTTTTGTTCTTCCAGTATTTTTTCTACTTTGTAGACTTACATCAGGAGTATAAGTCTGGTTTTATACATCTTGAATGAGGTAGCTTTTACTTTTTCTGTTTGGCTAGATGGGGACTTGAAACCCAAAGGTTTTATTGAGTCCTTCATCAGGAATTTTCAATTATAGAAATCATGTTGTAGTAGGATATATTCCTTCACTGAATGGATGATCAGAGACAGTAGTTAGTGTATGCAAGTGGCTATCATTAAAAAATATATTTGGCCTTAGTAAGTTGAATGGTTTGGAATTTTAGGTTTTGAATTTCTTATATTTAAAGAACAAGATATGCTGGGTGCTAGGAGTTGGAGCACAAGCTAATACCTATGTTTTCCAGTTTTCCCAAAATGTTTTTACCTTCTCCAGAAAAGTTAAATTTCCAATCCTATTCTGAGTTCTAGTCATATGTTACTCACATTAGGTAATCAAATTGATAATAGGAAGGGGGGAAAAAAAAAGCTATGATTAATGAAGAGCAAGTGACCTTTTAAGCCTTTTGAGGAAATCGTGAACTGGGACTGCCTTTTGAAATCTGTGCTTATAACTGCATAGGAGAGGCAGAATTTGACAAAACAAGTAATTCCTACAGCAGGAACTCTTCTGCTACATGACTTACCAGACCGTTCAGTTCTAGGCAAATGTGAAATAGATGGAGGTATCTGAATAAGCTATCACTGTGTACATTTCACCTTCTAAGTGTGCTGCTGAGTTATTTACACTATCGTTGTGGTGATTGTAGAACCAGAGGGGGGAATCCAAGTAGCCAAGTAGCTTATCAGCTTTCAAAAGCTTTGTCTAAAGGTAAAGACACAAAAGACTAATCTTCCTAAAAGTTGTGTGCACACATACTAGGGTGTTCTAGTTATTCTCAATCCATCTATAAACAGGTAAGAGATTGTTTATGTGCCTCTGTCAAGTACACTAGCCAATACACTGTTAGGATTCAAAAAATTCCCAAGCCCACCAATGCCATTAACACTTACTTATTACTTCCTAGGACTCTGCTACTCTTAGATCAGATTTAGGTATTAAACACATGCACAGCAAATCTACAGCAGAAATCCTACCCCCTGCTTATTTAGACATTGGTGTGCTCTAATGTTTTAAGGGAGAATTGTTAGTCTGATCCGTAAGCATACCACTTAAGCATGCCTGTCCTTCCTTACTATGAACGTGAACTCTAAAAGGCAGTGTTTTCAGACCCTACAGCCCCAAAGTATGATCTGAATTATGACTTCGTAAATTTTCCAGGTCAAATATCTAACTTAGCAAAATGGAAGCCTGACCTACTCATGAGTGGCCTCTACTGGTTTTGTCTGTATTTAATTGCAGTTGTGTTGAAGCATTTACTGGTGAATGCTTAAATTGACAAGGATGATTCAGAAATATATAATTAATAGTAAGCAGCTACCTTTTTTTTTTTTTTTTTTTTTTTTTTTTTTTTTTTTTTTTATACTCTTTTTTA
>WBMY01018431.1:44185-56269 GCA_013397315.1 Donacobius atricapilla
TTTTGTTAAAGACATTTTTAAGGATCCTTTATGACAAAGGATTGCAGGACAGACAACTTACCTGGTAGACAATATTCCAGGACAAGACTGAGTTTTGGTTTAACACTGATTTAATCTGCATGGACTGGCAGTGATTTTTGCACCCCATCTGCCTGCTGAGTCAAGTCCATGTGTATTTTCATTTAGTGCTAGTCTACACTGTGTTCTAGACCTAAGCTAGACCTGTTATTCTTTGCTTCTCTTTTTTTTTTTCCCCAAGTGGTGTTTATACATTATGTAATAAAAACTAAAAGGTTGATAAATGAAGCTGTCCTGTGTCTTATTTCAACCTTCAAAAGTTTTATGTGCTAAGTTTCTTCTCACTTAGTGTTTCAGGTTGTTTTAATAGTTTGTGAGCCTTCATGCATTTACATGTAGTACAGAGACTAATCAATGTAGCAGGTTTTGTTACGTAGTGCTCAGGGCTAATCATTTCCCTTAAGAAAGGGTCAGTTGAGCACCTAATCCAGAGGGCTTTCACTGTATGTCTACTACAGCTGCCATCATAACCGTAAATAGGCAGCAGGATGCTGATCCCCTTCCAACACTGAACCTTGGTATGTACAATTATTCCTTCTAGTTAAAGGCCTACTACGGTTCCAATTCTGCACAGGTTTTTAGAGCATAGTCTAATAAATGCTGAAAGTATTTATGATAACACCCTGTCCTTTAAACAACCATTGATGACACACTGCTTGGAGAAATTTCTTTTTGACCCATGACACAGCGTTGGTGGCAAATCAGGGAAAGCATTCAACCGCCCATCAGTCATTTTGTACAATCTAGCAATTTCTTAGATCTTTATTAAATGTGAGAGAAGTTGCATGGAGTTACATTGTGCATAAGGAGACAAATGTACAGTAATGCTGTGCTACAAAGATATACTTTTTCTTCTTGAAGTAATTTAAGATATTATTATAAGGAAGCACACTGAGACAGTACAATATTCTGTATCCTCCAACTTCCTATCACTCCTCCAATTTCCACAAGGTATGTTGCCCAGTAACTCCTTCGTAAGGGATATAAAACCCATTACTAATACCTGTTACTTATACTGTTAAATTCAATAAAAAACAAACCAACTTAGATTAACAAGATAATGCATTACTTACTATATTCTAAAAAGTCATGTTAAATATCAAATTCTAGTACCCATACAATCTTTCCACAGTAATTAATCTGTTCTGCACTACCAGGTATTCATTCCTGAATGATTTTTCTCAAGACTGCAATGGGAAGAGCTATATCTATGCAATGGCCTATAGTAATATGTTGGCTACTCTTAAAAACATCCATGAATAAATTCAGCTGCTTGCTTACTGCATTCATGGAAAAAAACAGCAGCATGTTTATGTCCTACAGAGGGTCCAAGTTTTGCCCTAGGAATTACCAGCTAAAACACCTGCTGGAACATTCTAGGCTTATGCATGAGGACCCTGATAACAGATGCAAATAAAAGGTTCATTTAAAGTCATTACCTGTCCCTATCTTTTATTTGGCTTTTTTTTCCTTTTTGGACAGTTACTCAGCTTCCCCTATGACTTTCAAAAAAAAAAAATCAACACTAGACAATAGTGGTTAGTGATACAAATACAAGAAGTGAAGTGCTACTACAAGCAAACTAATATAAAAGAGAAATTTATATCTCTTGATAGCACCAAAGCATCTCTCTCTTTTAGCATTCTTACAGAGCAGTCCCAGGTTCTGGTTTTTGGTCATATCTAGAACTCTTTGAGCCCTTTTCCTGCAAAACTTCTACCACTTCATCAGTTGCAGCTGAAAGATCTCAGAAACTAAGTTTTATCTATGATCAGGCTCACAGAAGCTACATTAATTTTCTGTAATATGTAATCAGAAAACCTAGGACCACAACATGAAATAATGGGTAACCAGCATCTACTTTTACAGATGCTAATTCTGAATGGGTTTTTCAGACTGTATTTGGCTAAAAATGAATGCTGCCAAAGACAGAAGTTTCCTTTGTGGCCTCCTAAATAAAAACTTCACTATAGCTCCTTTATGCTGCTTAACTTGCAAAGTATTGAGCTATCTCTTAGCTGCTTCTGTGTAGATATCCCCAATTTACTGTTTTCAAGTTTGATTCATTCATCCTACTGTACCTTTTCTTCAGTTACGTAGTTGAATAGCTTTAATATATAAGTATTCATTTTGAATTCTGCAAATTCCTTAATAAACCTTATAAAGGTATCTGGCACCTCTGCAGGCTGTTCCAGAAGCTGCAGACAGTTGCTAGAGGTTGGTATTACTTAATTACAGTGATTTGTTTCATAATATTTTTTTTCAAAGATCCCCTGTAAAAAAGAAAGACTGAAAGAAATATTCTGTAACTGCTCACAGATCATCAAATTTCTGAAGGCTTTAAGTACAAAAAACTGATATAAAATATGAAATAACATTAGGATGTAAGACAAAGTTAGAGAGTAACAGTACTATGATAAAAGGTGCTCCAGCACTTTTTTCCCCTAAGGAGCGTCAATGCACAGTGTTGTCCATGGCATTTGGAGCATTTTACATGATCACTAGAAACTAGGATTTCTCAGTGTCAATCTGCATTTGATGCCCCAAATCTCATGGCTCTTTTTATTGCCAACAGTTGGCCTTGCAATGCTGGTAAAGTGTGAACCATTGATCTTCATGTCAGGCAGTGCTTCTTCAAGAAGCTGCAGGGAGCTATCAGTCACTATTCCAAATACCTGAAGAGTCTTCAGTGTTCGAATTTCACCAAGTTCTCTAGAAAGAGCAAAATACGAAATTAATAATGAAACTGAAAACTTTTTTGGTTTTTCAGCCTGTACCCAAGCTAGGTAACTCCATTTCTACTAATTTTTTAGAAGAAGATAAACTACTTAAGCACATACACATAATTAACTGAAACTAGTATTCAGCACTGAAACTTAAGGAAACTGGCTGAATAAATTAATTCTTCGCTAATCCCTTTCACAGACTGAAAATAAACTCATTCTTCCCCTTTCATATCTTTGGACTTAAAAATCTAAAACAAGTGAAGGAAATTGCCTAGATGAAGTTCCAGGATGTGGGTCAGAGGACACAAGCCCCTGAGTACTAATCAGTCTCCAATTTGTAGCAATATTTGGTGAGTAGCCAGACCCAACCCAATTCTTGAATGCTTTGTATTTTCCCTGTCATCATCTGAACTGTGTATCTTACAAGCAAGTACTGGACAAAATCAAAAGGCTGAGGCATGCGCTGCCACAGTAAAGGTGCTTCAGATCCTTATTTTCAATAATCCCATTCCTCTCAACCCTTTTTCTTCTTGTTGGCCATTTCCTTTGTGTTGACATCTTTTCTGGAAGTATTGGAATTGAAAGCTTCTGTACTAATAAAAGGCAGAATGACCTCATGAACCAGTCACTCTAAGCCATGTTTCAGTCACCATCAATAACTGATAAAGCTGCACACAAAGGCAAAGGATACATAGCTTACTAATCCAGCCAGTACTGTCAACTCTGCCAGCCTCACCAAACCTTGCTGCACACTCAGAAGTCTGGTACTGACGTCAATACCTGTCACTAGCAGGACTGCAGCCTCCCATGCCAGCAATGAGTACCACTGGTATAATGCCACTAACAGAAGACACGAGGCATGCGTGGAGCAGCCAGTTCCGTGAGTACAGCCTGCACTACTGAAACATTATCTCAGCTTTGGTTCCAGTCTGGATTCTCAAAGGGTACAGGTTCTAGCAGTTGGGTTATTTTATCTTAGTTTTATTCCCAATTCCTCATACCATTAGGTTTTTTGAAACAGTATTTGCAATTCTGACCTAAAATAAAGCAAATTTAAATTAACTTGCCCTCTGCATGAACAGCAAACCAAAGCTAATTACAGGTTACTTACACTAAGGCAGCAGGTGATATCTGGTAACATCGGCTAAGGCACAGGTGTTGTAGGAACACAAGTTGTTTAAAATACTGGAAGCACTCAGGCTTTAACATCATGCTGTCACTGTACAGAGAATCCATGAAATGAAGGTTTAAGTATACAGCAGCGGTTAATTTGCTATTTTGAAAATTCAGGCAGAGAAATTTATTGGGTATCTACTTTTTCTACCACCAAAGTACGTTTTTGCTGAATCTGGAAGCAACCCATCTTTCTCACATGTATGTGTTGGGCACACAAAGGGGCAAGTGAATGTAAGTTTCTCTTCACACAGATACTCTGCAGCATAACTTATGCCATGAACAGGCAACATCTTCAGAGATTTCAAAATACCATAACTGACTAGGTCAAAACCAAAATACACCTTTTTTTTTAGTTACATGGCCAAGTAACAAATTTGTATAAGCGATTACTTAAACCCCTCTCTAGGATGCTACAGTAATAAACTGTAGGCATCTAAATACTTCCTTCCATTCTACCAATCAATTACCATCTCTTGTTAGTTAACAAATCCTGTAGGTATATGTGGTAACAAGGACATCTTCAATTACTTAACTGCTCCAGATTAGGTCACACCAGATAGCAAATCTTTTGTAGGTTGAGGTTGAGTATTTCTGGATGTGCAGGGCTACACAATGTTGCCTCAGTGCTAATCCCCTGAATAACAAGGACATGTCTTCTTACCTGAGATCTAAATGGACAAGCAAAGGACATCTCTCCACCAGTGTTTTCACATCTGAAAGAGGTCAGAGAATCAGACACTCTTTCAGTAACAAGATGGATGTGCTTTACACAGCCTACTCATGTCCACACATGTTCATTTACATCTTCTCTACTGGAATGCCACAAGTGAAGCTCAATTTTTCAACTACAAGATACATGCTTAAGACTTAAAGCATACAGTCTGCCTGTGAAGATACCTTACATGGACTTCTTTTAACCCTATCAGCAAAACAGATACATTTAGTTCAACATATTATCCCTAGAAGTCAGTTGCATCAACCATCAACTTAAAAAGACAGTAATTCAAATTATATTTTTATGAAATCTACTGAGACATAGTAATGGTAAGCTGCCTGAAATACTTACATGTAGTTAAAAAGTAACTATAATTTTCCATGCATCAAATATCATTTCAGAGCACCAAATCCTTTAGGCATCTCCATTTTACCCACAAAAACTTTCTAATGACAAAAAGTTATGGTTTTTCTGATGTAAACTGTAAATTTCTGACTTTTCACCTGTGATTCAGATATCGCCTAAAATCCATAGCCAGGTGCTCAACAACATGCAAAAGAATTTTGTATTTCAGAATTCATGTGCAGAAACTAAACAATACCTTAATTATGATGATTAATGTACTATTTAAATCTTATGCCTGATAAATTGCACTGAAACAGAAGAAAGTCACTCAGAGAAAGTGTCTGACAAACAGAAGAGGTCAGCACTTGGTCGCAATTGGCTCAATTAGAGGGCCCAAGGTTCAAATTCATGATGTGGAGAAGCTTATGTAGAATATTTGTTTATGGGCTTGGGACTGGGGTAAGAAGATATACCTATTTCCCCACAAACGGAATGCATGAAGAGGTCACCCCCTGCATGTCATGCAATGCCCTACTGTCATATTCACTCATTGAAAAAATTAAATTCTCTTTACCACAAAAGGACTTTCACCCTTTAGCTATGCTCTTGTTCATTTTGATGTACCCTGCCCCAAATCTTGACTTACCTGCATTATCTATAACCCTCCAACTTCATAAATTTTTCTTCCTAAAACTATTAGCAAGTAGATGGTTAAATGTTGATTACTGAGACTATCTGCCTTCCAAATTAACTGGTATCTGGATGTCAGTCTGAAACTCAAGCACTTACTATGACTGTTCTCATTTAGAAGATGCTTTCAGCAGACACAACAGCAGAAGCCTTATGAACACTCCAGGAACAGTATCTGCAAGGCTAATTCATAGCACACAAAGTCCTGCCTTCAGGAATTACTTCACAAATAAAGGCTGTTCCTTCCAGTTGAAGAAGAAATGAGTTTTCACTTGTCTGTTCCTAAACTCAGAAGAAAAAGCATCTCACCCTTCATGCCTGAGGCAGAAATATGAGTAAGAGTCTCTGACAGCAAGAACTTCAAACTATACACAGCACAAAAGTTACTGTTAAAACATTCTTCTATGCAAAGAGTGGATGCCAACCAGAAGAAAATATAAAGCCTGCTGCTTTATCCCATAGTGGGATGACTGTCACACTGCTGTTTACCTGCTATTTGTAGATTCTCTCTGTATCCACTTAAATTTAACTGCGTGACCTTTGAAGTAACGTGATTGACTGCTGCTTTGACATGATTGGCTGTGAATTCACACCAAGACAAATTCAGCTCCTCCAGCCTATACACAAATGAACAGAGTTGTTAACAAAAATCACTGAAATGCAGTTCATGTTCTGGTTATTTTCCATTACAGTTGATACTTTTAAAGCAAATACTTGTAACGTGCCTACTGCCATCTTACTATATTCATGACTAGAAATTCTAGTATGACAGTAATTACACACTAATGAATGGAGCAGGTTACCCAGCCAAATCTGTGTGATTTGGTAATATCTTAGGGAGTGAAGGCTCTTTGCAGAACTGCCACAAGGAGACACTGTCTTTTCATCAGGTTTGTGACCTGAATCTGTTACAACTGAACAGATGGTCACATTGAGAGGAAAAACCACCATCCATTATTAGCACTGGTCAGATGACCAATTAATTCTAATTAGCATAAAATAATTAATAGTTTTATATAAGCACTGGTCATGCTGTGAGTCCAACTCTCTTTACGTGCTTGATTACCTATAGCCTGTCACCATGGGGCTGGGACAAAGTATTGTTCTTTGTGCAGGTGCTGTAGCTGTAACCAAGGGACAAAGACACGGTGAATGCACAACTAGAGCATTTAGCTAGCACCCTCTATATAAAATGGAAAAGCAGTTAAATTGCCACTAGCATTCCTAAGATCAGGTCTGCCATCTGCTATTCACTGTGCACTGCAGAGACTGCCATCCCCTAAAGAGCTCATGATCTGAGTCATCAGACCAAACAACAGAAAGATTAAGGCTTTGGCTGCCCACTAACTTGCAATTTGATTAAAAAATGTGTTTTTGCAGAAGGAATGATTACGTATGTTGTCCTGCAGGTCACAAGAAGTCAGCAGAAAGATTGGGATATAAATCCCAAATTCACTGGGGCCCAGTTCAATGACATTCTGCCAGCAGATGGTTTAATCACCGGAGCTGTCGATCCGAATGCAGCCCTTCATAAACTAGAAGGTTACTGAAGGATTATTCTACCATGGAAAGGCACAGTGTTGTCTTGGCCACTCATGCTGTACTCTGATTGCAAAGGGAGCTTTGAAACTCCACTTTCCAGTTCCAAAACACACATTTCATCTTTGTAAGAATCACATACTGTTTTCATAAAGAAAATCAAATTCGCATTATATCAAAGAAACATAAATGGGGTTTACACACTCAAAAAGATGATTCAGAAAACCCATGAAAAACTACTGAAATACATCTTTGCTATTAAAGAAGAAAATAGCTTGATGGAAAGAAATTACATGATTATTCAGCTAATAATCAACTGTTAGGCATTTAGGAACAAAAACAGGCGCATTAAAAAAAGTATTAGATACAAGAACAACTGAGATGCCCATGGGAAAAAATAAATACTTGCTTTCAGGAATAGCAAAACCTGGTTTTGTCTTACATAGAACAGCTGGTCAACATCAGCTCCAAGGCTTCTGCAGAAAACCCTGAGCACCCACAGAGATTTAGTCGTATCAAATTGGTATTTTTAGCAATGCTCCTGTAGAGAGAAAAAAAAAAGAAAAACCTGATAAAATTTAGATGTTGGAACATTGCTTGCTTCGCTAGCATGTAACTATTTTTAAGACCTAATTTCCTGGACAGGGAATTGTTCATTAAACATGAAGTACTGCATCTTTAATCAACTGACCAACCTGAGTCACTACAGGTCACAACTCTGTATTTGCTGCATCAAGGCACAGCATTAAAATGGATACCTGTCTATTTACTTGACACTGCTGACAAGTCTGCATATTACTAAGTTTACAAAGAAATGGTTTCATCTTCTCCTGTTGTATGCTAATAAACATACACCACAGCTTATCAGAGATGATTAGACCTCTACAAAAGACAAAGCAACCATCCCATTTCTGATGTCATCCCTCCGCAAGACGGAGGTAATTCTAGGACAAAATCCATGTCCAAACAGCATCCCCTGAATGCATGTGCTTGCAAGACTAGGGCACACACGCAGTTAGCACCTGGAACACTCAGTATGCATATTTGTTCAGAAGGCAATACAAATTCCATCATTAGTGTCTGATTAGTACCCAATTTTCAGGTAGTTTTAACTGTTACTACTGCTAGTATATATAACAAGCCAAACTATACTGGTTTATTTGTATTCTGGTTCCTCGTCCCTGGAGTGAGGAAGGCATCAGAAAGCAGGACAGCCAGAGTCTCTGCCATCTGACCTATGGTCCCTGGCATCTCCACAATCCCCTGGTGTGACTGAACAGGAAGTTGACTGCACAACCTTTAGTGTCTTTGCAAAAAACACTTCGTCTGCTTGACAGAATCTGAATCTTCCAGGACTGCAGAAGTTCAACCAAAAAGTGAGCAACGGTGCAGAAGCACAGTGGGCACCTGGTGGGAGAGCTACTGAGAGCCCTTGGAATGGAAAAGAACCTGCACACCAAACACATGGGAGCACAAAAATGGGAAAATAAAAGTAGCTCTGCTGTACAGCTTAGCTGTAGGAATATGGACACATAAACCCTAGAGAGGTGAGCAGCTTCTCCAACCTCCTGCTACTCTGAGGAATTTGGAGAAAAAAAAAAGGTACCTAAAACTGGCCATGTCAAAAGACTCTCGCATTGAACAACTTTCCACTGCATTCTTTCAGTAGCCTGCACAAAATGATGGCACCAAACAGAAGGTATTTACTGAGTATTCACATGTCACTCACTTGATGATGTTGTCAGAAAGTACTAGTCCCTCCAAGCTGAGGTTCTGCAGCTTTTCACACAGACAAAGAATACTGTGGAGATCTGCAGCAGACACTGAGCAGTTTGACAAATCCAGATGTTGAATCTTAAGAAGACTAACCAAAAAAAAAAAAATACAAAGGTTAGTAAAATTGCATCAAAAACTTTATTTCTACTGATTATTTGTAACACCTGGAAGTCTATCCTGCTGGAGTTAAACTATTTTTTTGAGTGTACCATATAAAAATGCTGGAGATTATGATAATTCTTTGCCCTATAAGATAAAAACTACCAGGGCATTACGGTACTTGATATTTTCAGAAAAAATCACATCAACTGGGTTTTAAATAACTGACAGGTAAGTGCAGATCCTCCTGTTTCAACCCAGGCGTAACCATTGATTACCTCTTCCACACTCCAGAGACAGCACAAACACTGCTGCTGGTTGCTGTTACCTTAAAACCAAAACCACACAGACTGTGAATATTTGAGACCCAGTTGCAGGATCCATAACATGCAGAAAAAACCTTACTTGCTTGTTTTAAACAACGGATCCCCAATGCAAGATCTCGGGCAGCGGAATACAGTAACACCTGCAGGCAACAACTGTCCAAGCACTCCTGGCAGCAGATTCCCACCAGTCAAATCCAGAGTCTGCCAGAGAGATTCATCAAACCTGGGGCATAGAATTTTACTTGTGAGCTCAAATGGGTAACAGGTCAAAACTATGAGTACAACCACAGAAAGTTTTCAGTATCAAAAACAGACTGAGAGAAGGGAAAGCTATTTAATAGATGACAATAATGTTTAAACATGTGACACATCTTTTGGTTATACATACCCACATATGGCCTAAACTGAATTATGTATGTATAAATAAGATGAGAACCAGACCATTTAATGGTCTATGGAAAAAAAGATTTTCCTTAGTACTCAATGACGAGAAGTAATACTTACGAAAGTCGATGCCATCTCTTGCAAATCATAGAAACTTTCAGCAAATCCTTTAGCGGCAAATTGGCAAAGATTGCCAAAAGCAATTCATCTGGAAGTGCATCCAAAGAAATACCTTTAGGGAAAGATCAAAACATGGTCTAGTTATATCTGGAACATTTTTGCCTGCTGGTCAGATGCTTTGCTTGGTTTGGTTGTTAAAAGCCCTTCTACAGTTTCTCTGTAGGCCACACACCACCTTACAACAGATATCAGCCCCACTATTCATCTCCCTTGCAGCTCATCATTGTAAGAAGACATTTTTACCATCGTGTAAAATACTTTTGTCTAGGCACGACTGGTAAATGCAAAGGTTCCTGTAATATTTACTTTGTATACATAGTAAAGTCACGGACACTACTCACATACTCACTTGGGGAACAAGAGCATCTTAGTTACTGCCTTTGTAATCTAACACTTGTATAATTCTCTGGGGTTTTTTTTCCCCCACCTCTGCTGAAATGCCCACTCTTCCTATGCATGCAAGGGTCCCAGAAAGGAGCTCAAGGTAAGCTACACTTCTATGAGATACTTAGAAAAAATCAGGTACTACAAACGGCTTCCTAAGACATGCATGCTATCACCACTTCAAGACTTATGTGAAACAATGTAGTGCAATCACAGCTTCTCTCAGAGCTCCAGAAGGTGTCGTGATTCACATGTGAGATTTCTGGGAGATGGAGCTCAGTAACAGCTGCCTTTGACCCAGCATTCCTATAAAAACAGGACTGTCTGAAGGCATTCCCATCTTCTGTGTGATGGCATAATGTCTGGAGAGAGCTGCTTATTTATTTACATCCCATACTCATCCAGACTAAAACCACATTTTGACACCAGGGAAAGGAACCCAGTATTCTCTAACACCCAAGAGCCTTGCTCTTTCCCCTCCCAGCCCAGGAGCCTTCCACTCTTTGATGTGCTTTCCCTTTAGCTCTCTAGCACGGTCCCTCACACTTCTCGTTTCCATCACTACACAGCCCCACTGGCACACCTCAGCCTGCACTCTTTACTTACCCTTCTCGTCCTGCCTCCAAACAGATAATTTTGGATTGACTTTGGTTTTAGATTGATTTTAGCTTGCTTTTTCTCTGTGTGCTTTAACTCTAGTAACTAGAGTGAACATTGGCAAAAAGCTTTGTCACACTTTTGCTTTTATATTAAACCTACTTCTGCTATTGATTCTTTAAGCCACCTTAAAACTGATTCACAAGTGGGCCAAAGTGCTGCCTATGTCCCATACACAAGAGCAGACAGGCACAAAGGCACAAGGACATGCAGCACAACCCCCCAGCACACATGCACAGGCGATCACAGGATTAGGCAGCAGAGAACCATGCTTTTCATGGGCCACAACTCCAGAGCCACATACACCACCCTTATTTAAACGTATTCATAAAAGAGGATTTATCATGCCAAGCCTGAAAGCCCCTAGATCTAAAAGTGACATTCTGCTGGGTAAGAGCAAAAGTAAACAATAAAGCAGGGTGGACTTGTGATGCCCACTCTCCATCTCTACTGAAGGGCGAGCAGAACCCGGACCAGGGTGACGGTACCTGACTCTGCCTCTCGGAGCAGCCATGGCCGGCGCACGATAACAAAGTCCTTCTCGTTGTCCTTCACCTTCTGCCGTTTTGGAGGAAGGCAGGGCGACGACACCAGCAAGTCCTGTGGTGTGTTTTCATTGCCCAGCTTGTCCTTCTTAAGGGCTGACACTCCCATGCCCAAGAGAAGCTCCGACGTCTTGCCGGAGTCCCATTCCAAGCTGGTGGAAACATTCGTGCTAGAGGATGGGATCTCCTGAAGATGCTTTCTGCAGACACAGCAAAACCCAGAGGCTCTGAGGGTACTGCCAGACTGACACCAAGCAGAGGATGGGGATCCTTGAAGCATTTCAGTCACTCGTACTCCACTCGGACGCGCAGCACGACTAAGTGTGGGATCTGCGGGCGCTGGAAGCACAAGCAGCGGCCACAGCGCAGGCGTGTGCTCGGTCTGCCAGACTTTGGGGAAGATTCCGCCAGGGTCTGAGCGCGCCCCGCTCCCGGATAGGGCGGAGGAGGGCCCCGCGAGCGGA
>WBMY01018431.1:56365-88879 GCA_013397315.1 Donacobius atricapilla
GGGACCCTGGCAGGGCGGGGCGGCAGCGCGGGCAGCGGGACGGGATGCACGGGGAGGTGGGGAAGCTCTCCCCGCGGCTGCCGCTCTCTGCGGCCGGGAGATCCCGCGGATCCCGCGCACGCCGCACCCCCACCGGCCCCGAGGGCGCAGCGCCCCGCTCCGCCGGCACCACCCGCAGGGCAGCATGCACACGTGTGATCGCCGCACCGCTCGCACGCCCAGGGGCCCCTTCCCGCTCCCCCGAGTCCCACACTCGCTCCCGGGACTCCCANGGAAGGATGGTCGCGGGGCAGTGCGATGGGGACGGTCGGCGCGTTCGTTTTCAGGCTTTTATCCCGGGTGTCGCCCTCCCTCAGGGACCCCGAGCATGCAGCGCGGGGCGGTGCTGGTTCCGTGTCCGCGGAGCTCGGTGCCGTGCCGCACAGGCCTGTGCGCGCACGGCCGGGCGGGGAGCGCTGGCACATTTCACCGTGGAAGGTTTTCTCTGGGAACACCTGAAACTGCCCGTGTGTGGCTGGTCCTGACCCTCACCATGTTTGTTCAAATACTGCAGTCTTTTAGCACCATGTTTCACAGCCCGCGGGATTTTCAGCTATGCAGCTCTTCCTGCGGTTTTTTTTCCCCCCAAACTGCTTGTTTTGAAATTGGTGGGGATGGAGAGCAAATTCCTAACACACCTACATCCCCGCTCTTGGTCAACCGCTTGCTTGGAAATGTTCTCCTTTGTTTACTGTATAACGATGGAGAGACGTGCTTGTAAAATTGAGGGTGGTAGTGGAACTACCCCATTGATGAGTGGTAATGTGGCAAAGACTACACAACTTTAAGTCACGTACAGAGAATGATGTGACTCAACATTCATGTCATCTTTAAAAATGTATTTTTTAACCGTTTCCAATTTTAACTTAAGTCACGGAACAGTTGTTCAACGATTATTTAAGCAGATAATCAGATGAAAAAGAGGTGGAGTTTCGGTTAAAAAAAAAGCTCGAGTTTATTTCACCTTTTCTGCAGCCCCTTTCTTCTTTGTAAATGATGTCACTCTTCTCTCTTAATATATGGGAAATTGAAAGATGATTTTGCGCAAAATCCAAGTGTTTTTTGCAATCTGGAAAATAACAAACAGTCTGTTTGCCTGCCTGCAGTGTTAGGGCAGTACTTACATGACTGCCGTACTGACACCTGCTTTGTGTGAGTGCATTAGTCTGGTAGCCCAGATAGCTATTTCAATTCTTTTTTNAGCCCCGACGCCATGCGGCTCCAGTGCAGCCTAGCATCGGCACTCGCATCCCCACGTCCCGGCGCGTCCACGCGTCCCGGCGTTCCCGGGTGTCGGTGCCCCCATACCTGTACATGGCGCTAGGAGGCCCGCACGCTCCCCGCGCCTTTCAGCACCGCGCCATCCCGGCGCCGGCCGGAANACCCTCACCATGTTTGTTCAAATACTGCAGTCTTTTAGCACCATGTTTCACAGCCCGCGGGATTTTCAGCTATGCAGCTCTTCCTGCGGTTTTTTTTCCCCCCAAACTGCTTGTTTTGAAATTGGTGGGGATGGAGAGCAAATTCCTAACACACCTACATCCCCGCTCTTGGTCAACCGCTTGCTTGGAAATGTTCTCCTTTGTTTACTGTATAACGATGGAGAGACGTGCTTGTAAAATTGAGGGTGGTAGTGGAACTACCCCATTGATGAGTGGTAATGTGGCAAAGACTACACAACTTTAAGTCACGTACAGAGAATGATGTGACTCAACATTCATGTCATCTTTAAAAATGTATTTTTTAACCGTTTCCAATTTTAACTTAAGTCACGGAACAGTTGTTCAACGATTATTTAAGCAGATAATCAGATGAAAAAGAGGTGGAGTTTCGGTTAAAAAAAAAGCTTGAGTTTATTTCACCTTTTCTGCAGCCCCTTTCTTCTTTGTAAATGATGTCACTCTTCTCTCTTAATATATGGGAAATTGAAAGATGATTTTGCGCAAAATCCAAGTGTTTTTTGCAATCTGGAAAATAACAAACAGTCTGTTTGCCTGCCTGCAGTGTTAGGGCAGTACTTACATGACTGCCGTACTGACACCTGCTTTGTGTGAGTGCATTAGTCTGGTAGCCCAGATAGCTATTTCAATTCTTTTTTTAGGTACTGTACAGTGCAACTGTACAGTGCTTGTATTTGATTCTATTTCAGTTCCTCTGATAAGTGAGTTATTTTCTTCTATGTGTTATTTTCAGCATACTTCCCTAAACTGTTTGAAAGCTTCAGCCTCTGTGGTACTTAATATATTAAAAATTGGACTTGATGATCTTGGAGATCTTTTGCTACCTTAATGATTCTGTGATCCTTTAGTAGAGGACAAGGCAGCACCATGTAAAGCAAATGAGCTTGCCATGGTTTTGTACTGATAGTCCCTACTTGCATTTGAACACAAAAATCCCAATGTTACTTGGTCAGGCATTTTCTTGCATTTAGTGCTACTGTGTGGAACCTAGTCTCCTGCAAAATCAGAGAGTACTGCCATTTTGAGTCATGTTAACGCAGCATTTTATTTTTTTAATCAGAAGATACAAAACATGTTTCCCTAAGTATCAATCTGTTATCACTTAAATGTTTAGTCAACTTAAAATTTTTCTTCATTGCAAAATAGCTGAACTGATAGGTACTAATAAAGTATCAGTCAATACATAGACTGACTAGTGTGTCTCAGAACAGTGCCATGCAAATTGCTTTCTTCACTAATCTCAGAGGTTGTTTCTCTCAAATGGTGCAATCAGATATCATCTCTGGTTGGTTTTCTTGGGCAGTTTGTGGCTATTTTCTTTCTTTAGATAACTTTCTCAATGTACAGTGATAAAGCAGGTCTTTTTTGTCTGTTTATAAATACTTACTATTTCCCCCCAGCTGTAAGGGCCAATGTGTAATAATAAAGTAAACAGAAAAACCCAAACCAACCAACGAGCTGACCGAACAAAACCCATGATGCCACCCCTCCCCTAAACCTGAAGGCAACCTGAAAGAAATTCCCACAACACACTATGCAGGCTTTGATATTAAAATGGCTGAAGGGACTATTTATGTCGTTGCTATGCCTCTTGTTCTTCTCTGATTACGAGTTCCGAAATGTAAGTTATCCCATTTAGTTGTTTTAAGATATAAGTGTCAAGGGCTCTTGGTGTGGGGCAGTTCTATCAGTGCTAAAGGCTGTAGTCTACTACTAAATGTCTATAAAGTGAAGTCTTTCGTTATCATTCTTAGCAGCGTAATTTTGCTGAGCAGGTCAGGCTTCAGAAACCAAACACTGGTTTTTTTGCCAAGTGAAATGTGCTGGTAGAACCTCAATAAGAGCTAGCAGATTATTCTCTGACAGAAAGATAGAAGGTCATAACTGAGCTGGCCATTGATATATTGCTGGAGATGGCAGCTTTTGTACCTGTAGGTGAGTTGTGAATTCAGCTGGAAGTGGGAGATGCTGTTGCCCAGGTTTTTGGGGTGTTTGTTTGTTTTGGGGTTGGGGGGGTGTTGTTTTTTTTTTTGGTATGTTAAGGCTCTCAGTTCTGTCCCTAACTGTCTCTGATAATTCCTTTCATAGTTAGGCAATGTTTTTGGTGACAAGTTTTCTTCATATGTAATTATTATCTTTAAAAATACAAAGCAAGGCTGCTTGGTTTTTCAGGTGTTTCAACTGAAATACCCAAAATTTCTAGAAATGCAGCGTTTTCAAATCTGTTTGATCTCTACCTGGGAATGCTTGAAGAACAAGGAAAAGAAGTCTTTAGTATTCTAGAAATGTCTGAGGTACCAGATAGGAAAACCAGAAGCATGGTGGCTGTCTTCATAAGTAATGGTTGAAGGACAGGCAGAGCTACAGATTTTCAGAGACCTCTTCTTTTTTAATTCCTGAAAAAAAATTCTGGCACTAAAGCTATTTGTAAGTACATAGAATATAATCGGTAATTAAAAGACAACATCAGTTTGTCAAGGACAAATAGTTGAAGTAATCTAATCTATTGATAGACATAGTGTATACAAGAGGATCAGTTTATAATCTTACATATTGCTTAGTAGGACTTTGATTCTGTTCCTTAGGATGTTTTTGCTTTGGAAAGAAAGTAGGGAAGAGCCACTGTTGCGGCTAAGGAGGCCATTCCCTTGTCATATACTTTCAATGGTTTTCAGAGTTTCCCTAATGGAAAAGTATGACAACTAAAACTGTAGAAGGCACAAACCCATGAGAGATTTCAGGTCTTTCTGAGGGTGGTAGTGTAAATAAAAATGGCTTTAAGATTCGGAAACTTCTGCAGGGGGAGCAGGTACAGCTGAGCGGAGTTTTGTGCCTGTGTTAAGCAGGAGCAATCAACCACAAAAATACAGGATAGAGAAGTAGTGTTGTGTTTCCTGGAGGGAAAGAATTTGGAGGCCTTAATAAAGCTGAATTTGTGAAGGAAACGTCCTATTTATACTTTCTAGTAAGGCATGCGAAGCAGTGTTTACCCTCTGTTCAGGCCACCTCCGGCATTTGCTGGGAGACTGGGGGCATCCTCCACAGATGTGCTTTATTCTTTCTGGCCGTTCCTTAAGAATATAATATCAAAGTGTCTTTGTTAAATTTGGTGCTGTATTAAGGCTCTAAGAAAGTGTGGGGCTTTTAATTCTCTGCTGTTTCCTTTAGTAACTTGAGATTTCTGTACCAGGCAGAGTAGTTATTTCATTTGTGATGTAGATGTCATGAGTGCAGTTACTCTTATGCTGGCAGGGTAATTTAATACTGTTGATAGTAGCAAGTCTATCATATAAAGGGAATTAAGCCTGCACTGAACCCTTTATGATGCGTGCGTGTTAGTAGCTGGGTAAAATTAAAAACTTAACTGATCTTGTCCATGTCTGAAAAGAAGCAGGAAAATCCTAACCTAACACAAGAGTGTGTCATTGTATTTTAAGTTGCATTTCCTGCGCCAGTATTTTAGCTTTTAATCTTATTTGTATTAATCTGTAGTTGCCTGGTTGTTCAGAAACTGAGTATGCCAATAAATAGCTTCTCCATTTATGGTGAGGGCTCTTAGTACTTTGTCATTGCTTTAATAGGGGCATCTTCTAAGCCATTGAAGGCTGTACAGTACAAGAGAGCTCTTCTGAAGTAGTTATTTCAGGACAACATTTTTTTAGTGATTCTGAAATTTCAACCAGCTGGTACTAGGTAGTTGTATGCCAGTAGTGAGATGGCTGTCTAAATAAAGTGATGAAACAGGTTGATAGGTAAGGAGCTTACCTTTCTTTGAGCTAACAACCAGGTTCAGTGGCAAATGCTGCTTTCCACAGGAAGGCATGGCTTTATAGCCTGCAGTAGTGTATTTTAAGGCCTGATTCTAGTAGCACAGGACCCAGATATGTCTGCACTGTTGCGCTGGATTTAGTTCACCGGAAGAGCTCCTCACTTTGTGGATTTTCTTCCATTAACCTTTCTATGTGGCGAGCTGGTTTTAAATGGTTTCTGTCTGAAAATTTTAAACTGTTATTTTGAAAATGTGTATACATTAATTCAAAATAACTCTGTTATTAGTATCAGTCTTTTGAAAAAACAGACCTTTGTTTTTGTGTTTTGAGATTAAAATAGGAACCAGAGAATAACATAAAGATGTAGTTTATTGGTAACTGCAATGTCACTCTTGTCTTTGAAAGTGAATTTAGTTGTGCTAGGAATCAATTCTGTCTTTATTTTAGCATATTCAGTGCCTTTCTATAAAACTTCTGGAAGTACCCTTATGATAGTAGCTGAGTGCAGCATCTTGCACAAAAACTTGTTACTTTCTGTTTTTGTAGAAGCGTTTTAGATGTGACTGTAATAAAACTTTGTGACTCATGAAATGAATGCTGTGTAATTTTTTTGTTTACATGGCAAAAGGTGTGGCTGTAATGGGGATGAAAAGCTACATGCCAGATAGCAGTGCCTTAATGAAGCTGATAAATACTTGTTTTGTCGTTTTTGCTTCTGTGGAATCTGTTGCTGTACTGTAAATACAAAAGACTTATCCGAGGAAACAAGAATGGTACAATAGAACAGTCAAGGACTTTCTTCAAATTAGTGATTGAGAAATGGGTGAGATATCCTGAACTTTTAATGTACAAATGATCTAGCTAAAGTAGAGTACAGACAGATAGTAAGAGGATAGTTTGTCCTAACGAAAGTGTTGATAGTTTGATTAACGTGTTTGATGAAAGGCAGAAAAGAAAAAGTGTGTGAATCTTTGCCTAGAAACAGGAAGGTAACTTCAGTTATTTTCAGAATACAGAATGCTCTGTGTGTCACAGCCAATATGGAGTAAACTGACTGGCTCTTACTGTTTGAAATTCAAATGTGAAAGTAGAAAATGGGGAGAAACAAATTTCATTGGGAAAAAAAAGTCACAGAATACTTGTTCCTCTGTGTCCTCACGGTAGTAATGGCATCACAAACTTTTGAATTTTTTTAGTGTAAATAAGAGTTTTCACTGCTTAGTGTCCTCAAGCATTACAAGATCTGCTTAAGCAGTTTACTGAGAAATTAGTAAGAGAAACTGGTCACGAAGTGCTAAAGAGATTTAAAAGTAAATAGAGGGGAATTTCAGTAATAGCATTTCTTTTAAATCTCCAGAAAAGTGAAAGTGCTGGAAGTCTTAACAGCAAAGCCAAAGCAAAAACTATTTCACTTAAATCAAACTAGCTAACCGTTAATCTTGATGGAGAAGCAAGTCAGACTGGCCACAGTAATAGAACTTTATCTTTCTAATAATGCATAAAATGCCTGTGGTAAAATAATGTTTATTGAAAAGGTCTGAAGCAGTTTAAATAAAAATGTAACAAATCAGTGAAATTTTCTGTAGTGGATTTGTGCAGCTCACTGTACCTTTGCATCATAGCTTGTCTGTATGAAGCTGTATGAACTTTCTTACAACAGTCCTGACTGTAACAGTAACTAAACATGGAAGGACTAGCAAAGCAAAAATACATCATGGCAAGCTATACCAAATGAATTGACAATTCAGTTGTTTCCCTGAATAGCACAGGAGGAGTAGGAGGGTGAATGTAAATTCTTGAAATTTCAAACCTAGAAGAGGTGCATTACAAGTAGACTAACATACTTTGCTGTGTTTTTATGCTCTATTAACTCTTATGTAGGGACTTCAAATATGCATTTGAGGTATGCTCCATTAAGAAAGTTGGTCATTATCTATCCAGAAACATTTAATTTAAACATTTAGCCCTTTGTAAAAGTTAGTTGATTACTCCTAAAAGGAGGAAAAATAGCAGAATAGATTTTCATCTTGAAATTTGTACTGGACCTAAAGTTGGGCTAGTAGTCTGTGCAAGGGTAGAGATTTGCCTCCTGGATCTATTGTATATCAAGATGATGAAAAGGAGTTGTCCTAATACATTTCTGGAAGTGATAGCATTGGAATGACATATTTTGATTTCTTGAGAGGACTTCAGGGCACCTTTCTGAAAATCTTTGGTTTTGTCTGATAAGAATCCTGATCACATGAAGTATGAAAAGTTTGTTAATATGTTTTAAAGTGTCCATTGAGCAACTCTTCTGTGTAAATATCTTCCAGAGATTTTAATGTAATTAAATATCTTTTTGACTTGCAGTTCTTACCTGCTTTCCCAAGTGAGTGTGGTGTGGCTGGAGCCAACATTTAACAATGAGTGGTGCAGCGTTGGGCCTCGAGATAGTGTTTGTCTTTTTCCTGGCCTTATTCCTACTTCACCGGTATGGAGACTTCAAGAAACAGCATAGGCTGGTGATCATAGCAACGTTATTGGCTTGGTATCTCTGCTTCCTGATTGTATTCATACTGCCTCTGGATGTCAGTACGGTACGAAATGTGCAGGACTTCCTGCTTAATTGCATCAAATGTGTATGGTATTTCTCTAAACTAGTGATTGCAAATGACCAAAGAAATCTTCCATGTAGTATCTTAATAAATTAAACATGACAATGTCTTATGTTTATAATTTATTTTACTTTTTGTTAATCTCATCAGATAACAAATCTATTTCAAAAATTTTAAAATTTCATTATTTATTTATAACGTATTTTTATCCGTTTAGGCAGCATAAGGGCACTTGCATTGTTTTCAAGTTTTGCTTACTTGACTGCTGATTGCATGTTGATTTAAGTGTTTACTGGTATAATTAATTCCAAATGTAAACCTGGAGTACAGGAAATGTCATTAAAATAGGACTCACTACTTTTAAATAAGTGTTATACCTTTTTGGTCACTGATATAAAATAAATTGTCTTTTAGACTATTTATAATCGATGCAAACTTGCGGTTAACTCCAGCCCTGCAGAAAGTAATGGCTCTTACGTTACTCTTGCTCCAAGGTATGAGCTATATGTTTTTTTCTTTAGATTATGCTTTATGATTTTCTTTTTTTAATTGATAGGGCATGTTGTGTTTTTAACACTGATAAATAAGTGTTATCTGTGTGATGCAAAATTCAAAATTTGTAAATATACAGGACAGTGAGGGAAAAGGTGATGAAAGGTGGATCTTTATCCTCTGGGAGTATTTACGTAGTATTTATGTAGTAGTTCTAGCTGATTACTGAACTATTCCTTTTTTGTGTTATTAGATTTCCTTTTTTTTGTTAAAGTAATGGGACTAAGCTTTTTGAGCAGTCCTGGTTATGAGGAGAGACTTTGATGAATGTTTATCCTTTGCAATCTTAAAGACTTTAAACCTGAAAATCTAATTTTATACCTTTAATTCATACCATATGAATGAAATTAGCTGCTTGTCTTATATGTCAGGCGCATATTTAATTGCTTCTTATAATTAGTATATATGGTAAGTGCAGTTATATGAAATGTACTGTATTCCACCAAAGTAGTGGTAGCCTGCTAGTTGTGTCCTGGCAGGAAGAAAGTAATCCCTAAACATGGAGAAGTAGACTTACGTGGGCTCTTCCCATGGCTGCTCATCTGCTAGACTACGCTGGATGTTTCCCTGTGTAATTGATGTGTGCACTGTAGTTACCTGTAAGATGATCAAAGCCTTTAAGACGTCAGCTGATATGTCTGTGCAATGTATTGCCAGTCTTGCTGCCCCAAAGCGGGGCCTGGAATAGTGATGAAATGGTGAAATGACAGACTTGGTCACACAATATTGCACCCTATACTTAAGACCACCCAGCAGGTGTTGATTAAACCTGTTTAATTATATACATAATTTGAAAACTATTAGTAACCTTTCAATTTACCTATAGCTTCAGTCAAACTTTTTTTCATAGAATCACAGAATGGTTTGGGTTGGAAGAGACCTTAAAGATCATCCGCTTCCAATCCTCTTCCAGGGGCAGGGATACTTTCCACTGTGCCAAGTTGCTCACAGCCCCTTCCAACTTGGCCCTGAACACTGTCAGGAATGGGGCATCCACAGCTTNACAACTAATGCATTCTTTGTATGACTTAAGTACTCTAGATGATGATATGCCTAGATATTTTTTAAAACCCTGCTTCACTAACTAAAGTTTAATGCTCCTCTGTCTAAACAAGTGTTCTTTCTGTGCATGAAATAATTACTACTGAAAACCAGAAACCGTAACCTTAACATACTTTATTGAATAATTCTCTTCAGTCCTTGNCTTTCTAATCTCTAATTAAACCTGCCCTCTGTCAGTTGAAAACCATTGCCCCTTGTCCTGTCACGGTACCCATATAAAAAGTCCCTTTCCTTCCCTTTTATAAGCTCCCCTTAGGTACTGGAAGGTACCTAAGGTAGGTATAAGGTCTCCTGGCATCTTCTCTTCTCCAGGTTGTACAACCCCTGCTCACTCAGCCTGTCTTCATAGGAGAGGTGCTGAAACCTTTAGTCATACTTCCTGTAATTTTATCTTAATTTGATACTTCTGAAAATATTTGGGTTGTGCACATAAAAACTTCCGACACAGGCTTAACTAGTTTGATCCTGGAAAATACCAATCATTTCTCATTAAGTAATCCTATCTAAGTTGACTTTATTGCCCCTTGACTCACCCTTGCTTCGTTACCCAGAGAGGTGTGTGGAAAAAACACAAACTGCGTTCATGTAGATGGACAGCTTGTCCTTCGTTCTTTTTTTTTTGTTGTTGTTGTTCTTTTTTTTTTCTTTTTTTCTTAAATGGATTCCTATGACTTTCCTCATCTTCTGAAGTGAATACTGCCTGTCAGAGAATACTGGCTTACTGAATCAAAATNAATGATAAATAATTCTAAGTGATCATTCAGTTTCTTTACTTGGGAGATGGTTGATTGTTGACTATGGACTCAAATAATATTGTACTACTTGTATGTTTTCAAAGACCTTTCTAGACAGGAATTTCTAGAAGATGCTGCTTTTTATACTCATGGTTCTATAACTAACAATAATCTTCTTTACATTGTTACAGCAAGCAAAAATGTTTCAAACCCTGGAGTTATATTCCTGATGGAATTATGCCAATTTTTTGGCGTGTTGTATATTGGACATCTCAGTTTTTAACATGGTAAGTAAGGCAAAAGAATATGGCAAAGGCTATGGTACAGTTTTTAAGTAGACCATCTTAACAGTCATACCATTCCTTAAAAATGTGTATCACTATGGCAAAGAGCTTTTAAATTGTATATTATTTGCTAGGAGTGAACTTTCTGTAATAATTACTGTACTAATTTAGGCATATTCTTTTTTTTCTTGCTTCTGTGGAAGCAAATTTCAAGTGGCAGCAATTTACCCTTGGTTCACTTTTGTAGTTGAAACTAAGCAATTTACACATGTAGGTGTTTTTTGGATAGATATTAAAAAAAGGGGGTTTAGGCAACCAAATTGCAAAATAATACCATTAATAATTTGGGTAATATTGTAAATTAGTTGATTTTATTGAAAATACTGTATAAAGCTTTAGATATAGCTACAGAAAAAGATATATCTGTGGGGTTTTGGGTTGCCTGTGCTTTGTGTGGTTTCTGATCAACCTGTCATCATATAATTATTTTTGTAGTTACTCAAGGATATCAGGGTTGGTAGTTCATTCTTATTTATCACAGACAACTTTTCATAGCAAAGCTAACTGTATTGTTTTTATCTACAGCTTTTTTAAGGTTTGCCATCAGACAGGTACATCTAGAATAAAAACATCTAAGTAGCTAATTTCTTAGAAGCTTGGGAGTCTTAAACTTTAACACCCCTGCCTCAGTAACCTGACACTGCTAAAGTACTTTTTTGGGGGGTCGGCGGTTTGGGTGTTGGGGAGATTTTTTGGTGCGGGTTGGTGGGGTTTTTGTTTTCTTTTTTTTGATTGGCTGATGTTGTTTTGTTTTGTTTCCTTTCATCCTAGGATTCTGCTACCTTTCATGCAGTCATATGCTAGATCAGGAGGGTTCTCTATCACTGGAAAGATTAAAACTGCTTTGATTGAGAATGCCATCTATTATGGCACTTACTTGCTGATTTTTGGAGCATTTCTAATATATGTGGCTGTAAACCCAAACTTCAATTTACAGTGGTAAGAATAGTGTTGTAAACACTGCATGAGTTCTTACAGAATTGTAATGGATAATTTCTGTTGGATGAAATGGGTCTTTCTGAACAAACTAGTTTTAGTGCAGTTCAAAAGTCATGTTAACTTTTTGTATGAAAGGGGCTTTTTAAAGTACTTACAGAAATTTGGGTTTTGGTTTTCTGATTTTGGTATGTACAGCAGAGGAATCCTTTTGTATTGAGAATGATGCTTTTTTTTCTCCATACAAACAAATTTGCAAAGTTAGTGCAGAAACTTTCCATTTTTTCAGAACAACAGATTTCAAAAAATCAGTATTTCCTGTGTAGTGCATCTGAGTGCTGTAGACTTTAAAGGTGAAAAGGAAAGTTAAAATAATTGACATCTATAAATTGGTTGTAGTCTTCCATAGTAGATGGAATACAAATCTGAATACAAATTTCTGAACACAATATTCTGAATACAAATCCTGGGTTCTAAGGCTGTTTCTTTCAGTGACTGACGTTATGCTGTTTTGACCTCCCTTTCTCTATGTTTGATAAGTTCATGTTGTTTCCTAATGGAACATAGTCCTTCAGAGCAGTTTGAGAACAAACAAATTCTTATCTTCCCTCCATAGTGGGCAGAACATGAGAGATACAGGAAAACTGTGGCAGCTTTAAATATGGCCAAGCAGCAGGCCTGGTTCCAGGCAAAAACTTGGGTGGTACTGAGTCAGGTCCTGTGAACTTGAGAGCCATATTGGTACATATTGATACTTCAAGGCTGGTTTCCTGCAGGTGGAAGATGTTTGTTGGGGTTTTTAATACTGTTTTGTTTCCTTAGGAACCAGCTTCAGACTATTGGAATAGCTGCTGCAAACACATGGGGTCTGTTCCTTCTTGTGTTGCTTTTGGGTTATGGTTTGGTGGAAATCCCTCGTTCTCACTGGAATGGGGCCAAGAGGGGTTATCTACTCATGAAGACTTACTTTAAAGCTGCCAAACTGATGACTGAAAAAGCAGATGCAGAGGAGAATTTAGAGGATATTATGGAGGCAAGTAACTAGCTTTCTTTGTGAAAAAAAGTGAAGGCTGCTGTTAGTTTTGTCTGAATTCATTGGTGTTGGACACTTTTAGCATGAGCATGAACTTACTATAAAATATATATAAACTAAGAAAATCATCATGGTGTGTCACTTGATAACACTCAGTCCTTTGCAAAAGTCAAAACAGAAACAATCCTTGCTGTGACGAACTTAAAAGTCAGCTTGATAACCATTATTTGTTGAGTCTGTTCTTTTATTGACCCTTTTGGAGTAGTACTCATCACTAACAAATAACATTTCAGAATGAGCTTGAACAATTAGTGTACAGATGCTTCACTAGGGTTCAAATTGTGTACTTTTTTATGCTCTGCTCACAGAATCTTGAGAAGAGTTTCCAAATCGTGGGGCCATACTAACATGCTTTTTGAGAAGAGAGTATATAGATAGTTGTTTTTTAAAAAGTTTCTTTTGAGATTCTGTTGTTAAATGTCAGTGAGCAATAGGTTCTAGTGTAGTTCAAGAGCAGAATGGAAATCTAGCACTTCAAATAGCTATTCCTGTTCTTCTGCTGGGATACCATGGCTTGGAATAATATGTGTGAACTGTTGTAGGGTAGGGTGGAAATCTGTGTTATGTGTTAGTACAAATTAGTAATAGAATCTTCATTCATCCTTAATGCATTTTGAAGAAAGTGCTAAAACAGTTAAAAACATCTTAGTGGGACATAAGTACAAAACTTAGTAGAAAATGACCAATGACAAACTTTTTTACTAGGGTAGCACTTAAAACAGATAGACTATGTCCACTGGAAGGGCCCAGCAACAGTCTTCTGATGCAGCTGTCTGACTACTTCAGAGCTGACAAAATGTTGAAGCAAATTACTAAGAGCATTGTTCAGATGCCTGGAGAGGGAGTTGCTTTCTCCTTTCCCTGGTAGCCAGTGACAGGATGCATGTGAGTGGTTCAGAGCTGTGTCCAGAGAGGTCCAGACTGGACATTAGGAAGCTGTTTCTTACCACAAGGGTGGTGGATGGAACTGCAATACGCTTCCTAAAGAGGTGGTCAGTGTCCTGAGTCAGTCGGTGGGACTTACTCTTTATCTCCTTTTTATCTCTAACTTAAACAAGAAAGTCTTTTCCATTTCAGCCTTCATGCATAGAAACCAATTCTCCATACATTTGTATAGTTGTGTTGCATACTGCTGTTCTTTTTTAAAAAAATACATAAGTGTTCTTTACAAATATTTCACTTACCTTTTATGAAATACTTAGTAAAGCTATGGCGTTTAGGAAGCTGTCTTTTTTTAAGCTTTGATGGCTGTCTTTTCCAGTTGCAAAAGCTGCAACTCCAATTCACAGTAAAAATTAATAGTTAATGAAAAAATTATTTAATTGATGTTTCTAATTTACCATAGTTAAACTACTCTGTTATTTTTTCTCTCAACAGGAAGTCCGCAAAGTAAGTGAGAGTATCAAATATAACCACCCCTTAAGGAAATGTGTTGATACAATACTGAAAAAGGTAACCAATTGCTTATCTTCAACCATAATTATTCAGTTGGGAGGAGGTGCTTTCTGCACATACAGAATACTTGTACATGACTTTATTTTGCTCTTAATATAAAATCTTTATTTGACCTCTTCTGAGCTTCTGTTGAGACTCTGAGTTGAAATTCTTTGTGAAATACTTGATTATGACATATGCAATTATCAGATGTATTTTGACATAATGCTGTAGAAAGATAGAAAAATGTACACTTAGAGTGAGCTTTTCAGTCACATGAAATGCTCGAAACTTACACAAATATTTAGCAAAGGCTACTTGCTATTCTTTTGCCCCCCAGTTAATTTTCCCTTTTCCTTCCAGTGCCCTACTGAGTACCAGGAAAGAATGGGTAGGAACATGGATGATTATGAAGATTTTGATGAAAGACAGAACAGTTATCCCAGTGAAAAAAGTTTGGCCAAACTTCACAAGCAGGTATGCTAATAGATGGGAGAATGCTTCACTTACGCTAGTGTAGTGAGAGTAAATGCTGGTCAAAGATTTTGAATGTACTTCATCTGGATTGTTGAGTATAGTGGGTTTAAGCTACTTAACAGAAACTTTTTGTGGTGAAAGAGGGCATGGACATTTAATATCCCAAGTGATCAAAATTATGGATGTATACAAAGTGTTCTTCATGTGTTATATCCTGGTTGTGTTATAGCTGTCTGTGAATAAGTCTTGTAATGGTTGATTAACAGTGCACTCTGAAAAAGAGATTATAACAAAAGTTTGATATTTACTGAGATGCAAAAATAAGGTGGTAGGTTGGGAAAAGTAGGATTTAACTGCTTCAGATGGTTTGTGATGAAAGGGCTGCAAAACTCATTAATCATGTAAGTAGTACTTCTATGATTTATGTATTTAGATAATTAACTACCTGCTTTTTTTAAGATACAGTATTTGCAGTTTTGCAGTGCTCACATTTTCAAGGAATTTTGCAAGGATTTTCTGCCATTTTCTGAAACAAGTACCCTGTAATGCTTATTTCTTCCAATTTATTGTAGGTAATCTACTCAGTGCAGAGACATCGTCGTACACAGGTCCAGTGGCAAATTCTTTTAGAGCAAGCATTTTACCTGGAAGATGTGGCAAAAAATGAAAGCAGTGCAACTCGACAGTTTGTTCATACCTTTCATTCCCAGGAACCAGAAAATAAAATTATTCAGTATTTCTACACACCAACGGTTGGTAAGTGCTGTCATGCAGATTTGGGATATGTTAAGATATAACTGATACAATTCTGTAACAAGAACCAATTGTTTTATTTAAAAGTTCAGCTTCAGCAGAGGGAAGCAAGTCTGCAATATTAATGCATTAATGAATTCAGTTAGCTATCAGATACTAATTTATGCTCCTGGCCATAAGCCTCAATTTTATTTACAACTTCAGTAGCAGTTATGTGTTGCAATAAAGCAACAGCAAATTTTGAAGACTTTTGTGAGAGAATTCTGTTTCTGGTTGTGTAATTTTTGTTAACCTGTTCTAGATATGTGTGTTTGCTTTTTCCAGAGTGGTACTGGGAATGCCTTCTCCGACCATGGTTTTATAGAGTGCTTGCAGTTGTGCTGGCCACGTTCTCTGTAATTGTTGTGTGGTCAGAGTGCACATTTTTCAGCACAAAACCAGTTCTGTCACTATTTGCGGTTTTCATACAGCTGGCAGAGAAGACATATAATTATATATACATAGAGGTAAGTTGGAGATAATCACTTGAAAAAAAAAATTTCAGATCAATGGTTACAATAACAGCAGTAGACAAAACAGATTTAAAAAATAAATCTCTAAATAATCAGTCCACTTTCAGCAAGTCTCTAAATACATGGAACTCAGCTTTGTTTCTGTGGAGGAAGTCTGCCTTTTGCCACTTGTTAAAACTCTGAAATGCCAGGTGAAGGCATGACCCAGCTGCCTGAATATCATGTGTAGAGTAGTTTCTGAAACACTAGCTTGGAGCATAGGTGTTAATTAGACTTTCTGTCTAATCAGCCATGTGTGTGACCTCGGTTTCCTGAACAGGAATTTGCAGATGACCAGGAATCCAGTCACAGGTGTGGCTGGCATATGTGTGCACAAATTTATCAGTAAAGATACTGAGCTGAAAAATTCCAGTATACTTAGGAAAGGTGTTTTTGAAAACACTTGGGTTAATGCCTTTTCTTGTGGACAGAAATGCCAGATTAGTTATAGTAATTATTAAGGCAATTAGAGCAATTTTATTTACGTTAACAAGAAGTAATAAAATGTTTCTAGTGCCAACTGAGTTAGCATATGTATAGAATGTTATAATTATCATTTCCAGTTTAAGGTGTTCTGAAAAACTCCCAAAACTCTTCTCAGAGCAGGTGGCGTTCTTACATCTCAAAATGAAAACTGAGGGCTGGAGATGGTCTCTGCATATGTCAGGCTGTCTGCTGAACACATTAAAACCTTTAATAGACTTTTACATTTAAAGAACTTAATGACACTTTTTTTTCCCCTAGATGGCCTGTTTTCTTACCATCTTTTTCCTAAGTATCTGTGTTTACTCTACTGTCTTCAGGATCCGTGTATTTAACTACTATTACTTAGCTTCACATCATCAGACAGATGCATACAGTCTCCTTTTCAGTGGCATGTGAGTATTTGGTATATGTTTTGCAGGTGTTCTATCAAATACTGAGTTGAAAATGTCCATGAAACTTCCATTTACATTCTTTAATTTGTAATTTACTACGGGTACGATTCCTAATGAACTCTATGTCATTATTCTATGTTAGATCCAGTTATGATTTTCTAGGTAATGTAAGAAACTCTTTTAAATGCTGTTGCCTCTTGCATTTGTGTAGGTTATTCTGCCGTCTTACTCCACCATTGTGCTTGAACTTTCTGGGCTTGACCCATATGGATGCAACAATCTCTCACAAAAACACTCAGCCAACTGCTTATACATCTGTAAGTAAGAAAATACAGGTTTGAGGTTTCAGTAAGGTTTGGAGAACAGGCAGAGTATTTTTAAATACATCTTATAGTAAGATGTATTTAAATTCAAATCTTTTCAATCTTTTCAACAGGGTAAAAATACCTGGTTATAGGCTAGGAATTTGGTAATGATTTCCAGAAGTCATTGATAGCTTTTTTTTTTTTTGCCTCTTTATCTTAAGAAAGTAAAGTATTATACTTTCGAATCCAGGGTGTTCTTCTTTCCTGTATTAATTCTTGTTACGTAATATCAATCCATAATTATTGATTAATTATCAATTAATACTGTTAGTTATCAATATAAATTCCTGTTAGTTTTAGCGTTCACTGGCTTTAGCATGTAGGGCATCCCTATAGATCAGTAGCAATTGTAACTTCCTACTTAAAACCAGTGAGTTTGATTTTATTGAAGAACTGGTTTCTGTGGCAAGTTACATCTTCTGTCTTTGTTTTTAGTTACTAGATTCTTTGTATTGTTTAGAGACTCTTTTCACAGCAGATAAAAGAATCCCCCAGATTCGCCCTTGTTTTAGAGTCATTGAGACTAGATAATCTAACATTTTAGATACGTCAAAGTGCTGGAGGTGACCTTTACATCTGCTTATTCTCAAGCAGATAATATTGCCTTTGTTTCAGTTACTGTAAAGAATTGTGTATTTATGTGAGAAAGCACAATCTTCATGGGTTTATGCAGAATATGGCTAATTAGAGCTTGTTCTTGTGGATTATTTTTCCTAGATAATGGGATCCATGAGAGTGCTGTCCTTCATTGCAGATGGATTCTATATATACTACCCAATGCTTGTTGTCATTCTCTGTATTGCTACATACTTCAGGTAAGTGATTTGCAAGATAGATCCTCCATGATTGTTTACATTAATATAGTTAGTTTCATCTAATTCAAGAAGTGATACAGTATTCCTTTTCCAGCTGTTGAGTTGTGTCATTCTAATAAAAGTGCAAAACCTAAATCCATAAATTGTTATTTATATAGGTGAAATGTGTACATTTAAAAAATATAGATTGTATTAACTCATAACTGGGTTAACTTCAGCTTCATTCCTAGATTTTAAAGGGTGATCTGTTCAAACTTTGGAGCCTGGGGACATTTAGATTCTACCTTTTGAGATTAAAACAACCATGAGAAAGATGTTTTCAGCAAAGTTTGCTAATAAATTAAGAAGCACTAGCAGCTATTTTAGGTGTTGGACTTTCTAATAGACTCATATCAAGTTTCTGATATGTTACCAGAGTTCTGGTAATGCATACTGGTTTAAGTCATTTGATCTCATTTCCCTAAGCCACAGTTTGTTGGAGGCTGGAAGGGTAATTGCAGAGAGCACTGTTACATTCTTGCTTTATAATTTCAAAATGTCTGCTTTTGAACACTGTAAGGAATGAGATACTTTCAGTCTGATCTTGCTGAATTGCATTTATATTAATAACTTCAATTTTGCGTTAGCATTCTGTCAGAAGCAATCTCTCTGTTTTTAGTCAACGTAGTGAAATGCCTTGGATGTCCATTAATATTATATGTGCATCTATAGATAGTAAGAGAATAAGTATTTAGTTGTGAGTTTTCCCTGCCAAATTTTAGGTTAAGTGACAAAAGTGGTGGGATAGTTAAAAAACAAAAGCAAAAAAAATAACCCTACAAAATAAACAACCAACAGGAAAGCCAGTGACAAGAAAAGAGAGAACTTTGTGTGGCCTTTTGCCCATGATGATCATCCTGGGCCTTGAATGCTGTAGTGAAGAGTAGAAATTAAAAGAGAGAGGGTTGCTTTAATAACCTCTCCTGATTAAGATACATGCAAAAGCAAAGGTTGAATAAAATCTGTTGAGGAAAGCTGAGTCTCCTGTGTTTAATCCAGCAGTCTTAAAGTTAGGGTAGTATAAGGAAAAAAATAATACTGTAGTTTGGAGGAAGGAAAACAGTACAAAAACAGCGGTTGTGTTTTCTGATGTAAAGTTGGAAAGACGAAAGTGGTTTCATGCTATGTAGTTCCAGGACTGGCCTAAACAAGATGGACCAAGCTTGCCCTCTGCTGCCAGTGGCTATCCAAAAAGGCAGCCAGCATCCCTACAGCTTGAAAGAATGCAGTATACATTCTCCTAAGTGAAACCCTGAGGTGAAAGTGGATTTCCTATGTTATTACTGTTTCAAAACCACAGAAATTTTAAGTAGAATTTTTATAGTAATAGTCTTCTGGCAAAGAAGAGTTGATGACATAGGTATAAATTCTGTTTTATCTGAGAACATTTAAAACAAGCGTCTAATGTTAAAAGCATTTAAAGCAAATGTCATTTGCACTGCTCTCAGACTATATGCATTTTAATCGCTTTGTTTGAATAAGGTTATTCCATCACTTCCAATTGTATATAGGAGTATGTTACTGTTCTGTGTCACCTAGGTCACCTTACTGTTCTGGGTCACAAGTTATTGTTCTGAGCTCTGAATTTTCTGTTTTCTCAGCTGGTATAATTGTCTTCTGGGTTTTTCCTTTTTACTTGGATTGTTCATACAGTTCTGAACAGTTTGTTTTACATTTTGTTCTGTAATGTATCTAAACTACCAATTGTAAATTAACAAAGGAAATTGCTTCTTCTTTTACCAGTTTAGGAACTCGTTGTTTGAATCTTTTGGGATTCCAGCAGTTTATGGGTGATAGCGAAATGACCTCTGATTTGATTGATGAAGGAAAAGAGCTAATCAGAAGAGGTAAATTAGGTCCTCTGTCATAGTCTCCCAGTGAAATCATACTACCATAGAATCATCAAGGCTCAGAAAGACCTCTAAGATAGAGTCCAACCATTAAACCAAGACTGACAAGTTCATCACTGAACCATGTCTGCAAATGCCACATCTACACATCTTTTAAATATCTCCAGGGGTGGTGACTCCAAACTTCCCTGAGCAGCCTATTTCAGTGTCTGACAACCCTTTCAATGAAGATTTTTTTCCTAATATCCAAACTTCCCTAGCACAACTTCAGGCCATTTCCTCTTGTCTTGTTGTTTGTTACTTGGAAGGGGAGATGAACCCCTACCTCACTACACCCTCCTTTCAGGGAGCTGTCAAGTGATAAGGTCTCCCCTGAGTCTCCTCCAGGATAAACACCCCCAGCTCCTTCAGCTGTTTGTCATCAGACTTGTGCTCCAGACCCTTCCCCAGCTCTCTTGCCCTTTTCTGGACTCCAGCACCTCAATGTTTTTCCTGAATTGAGTGCCCCAGAACTGGACACGGGATTTGAGATGTGGCCTCACCAGTGCCCAGCACAGAGGGGCAGTCACTAAGCTGGTCCTGCTGGCCACACTCCTGCTGATACAAGCCAGGTGCCATTGGCTTTCTTGGCCACCTGGGCGTACCCTGGTTCATGTTCAGCCACTGTCAACCAGCACTCCCAAGTCCTTTCCAACAGACTGTTTTCCAATTGCTCTGCCCCAGGCCTTTAGCGTTGAGTGGGGTTGTTGTGACCTAACTGAAAATTTAAAGGACAGAGGTTTGGTGAGCATTTCTATCAGCTCCCTCTGTGCTTTTGGGTTGGTCTGGCCCCATACACCTGTGTCTATCCAAGTAGTGTAGCAGGTCACTGATCACATCCCTTTGGATTTTGACGACTTTATTCTGTTCCCCATCCCTGCCTTCCAGCTTGGGGAACCTGGTACCCAGACAACAACTGGTCTCAGTCTTAAAGACTGAGGCAAAGGCAGCATTAAGTAACTCAGTCTTTTCCTTATAATACAATATGGTTTTGGATTGCATTTGTCTGAAATGTTGCGGAAAAAAAAAGCATACTGTCAGTATTTTGAAAGCTGTACTGAGGAAGGCTACAATACAAACTGCCATAAACTTACAGTGCTGTGGTCACTATGTGAAGTCCACTGTTGGACTTAATTGACATCTTAAATGAAGTACCAGTTTTATTCATCCAGTATCTGAATTTTAGATATTTCTAAATATTTTACAGTGTGTTACTGATCAAAAAATACTTTAGCAGGTGCTTGTGTAATCTGTCATAAAGGATGGTTAGCATTTAAATTGTCTTTATCATCAACAAACTGATCTTTCTTTTGTAAGTGTGTTGATTGAGCTGCCCAAATTCAGTCATTTCCATCAGTCTTTTTTGCTATGTCAGCTAGTGTTTTATTAGATAAAGGATGTTTTTTTTATGTAGAACTGGAATTATCTGCTGGTTTGGAAAGCTTTTTATTTTACGTTAGTTTCTGTTGAAAGTATTTTCTTAAAAGTTGCTAAAAGCCATTGTCATTTTTAAATAAATGTATAGAAATTAAAATTTCTGGATACAGTGTTATATTATGGAGGACTTTTATTCCCACAGTTGATGAAAAACAAAACCTGGGTTTACTTAGAGTAGTAGTACTTCCTTTTTTTGGAAAAAGATCAAAGTTTCATTCCCTTAAATAAGAGGTTATGATGACATTGATACTGAAATGTTGTACTTCCAACTTTATAACAGATACAGACACAAAGTATTTGGGTCACAGGTTGGGCCTCACAGAACTTCATGAAGATGTTGATTCAAAAATGCTGAAGTTTTTTCTTAATATCATACTTTTGCAGTTATTTCTAAGGGTTTGTTTGATTTTTTTTTCTTTGCCAGCTGGTATATAAATGTTATCCTGTGATCCAAGATACCATCATGACCAAATAATTTTGATAGGAAACTCCATAATGATAGACAAGCAGCTTTTTGTTTTGTTTTAATTGCAAGAGTTGTGTATTTCAGTAGTTAACCTCAGATTTTCATTGTTTTTTTAAAAAATTGCTAATGATTTTCTTTATGTGGCACTCAGACAAAGTATTGTTTTTATTTTTAGAGAAAAGAAAACGACAGAGGCAGGAAGAAGGTGAAAACAGAAGGAGGGTATGAGATTTGTGTAGCTAATTATAATATTATACTGCAATATCTGATAAGATTTACCATGGATGTTTAATTCACTATGATATTTCACAAAAAAATTAACCCCAGATAACCGATGGAATAAGTTGAATCTTGCTGAATAGTCTTGCCTGGGGGTTAATTATCAAAGATTAAAGGACAATTTTAATGACACTACTTGGACACTGTTTTACTCAATGTGCTGTGGTGTATGCCAATAGGTATAACAAGCATTAAAAAGGGTCCTGATTTCTAGGATACCGAATAATCTGAAATGGCTTATTACCAGTCTCTTGTACTGATACTGCTCTGCTTGAAATAACTGCAGCTGCAGGGTTGTCATACTGAAATGTCAGCTCCTCCCAAACTTCTTTGTGTGCTCATTGGAAAGTCATTGACACAGGTTCTATTTTTTTTTTTTTGCCAGAGGAGGGAATTACATTTAAGACAGAATCAATAGTTTCCCCTGAATAACAAACAGAATGTTTGATTCAAGTAATGTTTTCTGCGCATCTTTTCTGCGCGCTGTATTGAAAGATTTGTTGAAGCTTTAGTTTTTCACTAGTTTATAACAAAATCTTGTGTAGAAAGTCACAATAAAAGATAGATGAGAGAAAGGATGCATGAAGATAGTACTTGCACTAAAACCTCTTGGTTTTCCAAACTCAGGTATAATTTAATCCTAGATTACAGCTGTACTGCATAGACCTTTTTTTTGATCCTTTCCTTCCATCTCCTTCCTTTGAACTTGTTGGGAAGCAAAATAGCAAGTGTATGATACATTTAATGTACACTGAAATGACCTGACACTGAGCTGTGAATTTTTCTGTTGTGTGCATGTCGTTATTTTTTCATTTTGCCACTAGATGGAAGTAGTGATCAATAAAAGCAGCAGTTCCCACCATAACTTAGAGCAGTTGGCTGAACTTTGAGAGCAGATTTGAGATGCAATTTGTTTTCTAAAAGTCTTTTTCTTAGAGAACAGTTATGATAAGTGGTTTAGTGAGGCAACACATTTTGAGTTTAAAATGAGACAAAAATTCTTCCTATATTAAGATACTGAACAGTTGTTGTGTTGCTTTTTCCTCCCAGCTTACGTTTTTCTTCATGGTCTTTTTTCCAGGAATGGAAGGAGCGGTATGGAAATAGAGACGATTCCACCAGAAGCAGAGCTGTCCACACAGACCAGAAAGAATCCAGCTTTTCAGAGACCAGTGCCAACAGACGTAAGCTTTGTGGGTTGGAGGGGAAATTTGTTTTGTTTCAGTACCTTGTCTGCACAGCTCTGGCTGTGAGAGTAGTTTCAAATATTTTCCTTTTTGTCTTAGATGCTGTGCAGATTATTATGTTCACTTCTGTGGCTCAATGCCACTTTGCCATTTAAGGCACTCAAAAGAGTACTGTTTTTCTTTCCATGTCTATTTAGCTGGAGTCAGAGATCCTGGCTACTCTTCAGACTAGTTTCTTGGTCTTATGGGATGTATAATGATTACCATTAGAGTAACAGTTGTCAACAAAGAAACTTCATGAGACATCTTGAAGTTGGGTGTTGTAAATCTTAAAATTTACCTCTTCTGCTTGCAAATGAGCTATCTTAGACAGGAATAATGAAGCAATCAGATGACCAACAAATGTAACACATAAGTGTACTTTCATTTAATGTCTATTAGCAAAATACTTTTTTTGTGGATGCTTTAAACTTCCAGAAAGTTTGTCAGAATGTGAATGGTCTTTTCTGTATTTTTTGTGGTCTTGTAAGCTAACAACAAGTAAAATGAAATTGGAGAAAAAGGAGGAAAAAGGGGAGGGGGAGAGGGGCAGCTTTGAATATGCTTTTAAGAAAACATTGGTAGATTTCCCCCTGCTCTGTACAGAGTTGCAAACCCAGATTTTTAGTGGTAGACTAACTGAAATTACATGTGATTATGTAGCGTTCCAACTAAAACAAGCCATAGGTACTAACTTAGGGAAGGTCACAGTGAACTGCAAAACAATTGTATTTCATTAATTCATAAGATTGATTTTTTTAAAAACAAACAAAAGCAAACAACCCCTCTAAATAGCTTAGTTTAAAACAGGAAGCTGGGAGGATGAATGGATTATTTAAAAAGTAACACTTGCCTATAGTTTCTCATTTTCTGTCCTTCTTTGCAAGGTACATCTCAACCTGTTTGAGGGACGAAAGTTGTAATTGCATTTCTGTGGAGATACAAAATCAAAATACTACAAATTTGACCAAGTTTGGTTTAATACTAAATCTACCCTAAATTATTGCACTTTTGCTTTGGATGAGATTGTTTTGTTAGTCTTAAGGTTTTTTAAATTTGGTGTCTCTGTACACTCCGGGCTGTTCATAAAGCAATTGTCTTTCATTCCTTTTACTTCCTCAGCACTATCAAAGTATACCCGTTCAAATGGTAGGACTGAAAGAGATAGAATAGAACTCCTCCAGGATGCAGAACCTTTGGATTTTAATGCAGACTCTGTTAATGACGACCCCCTTGAATCGGACTCAGGAAGGTGAGAAATATTCTATGTAATTTCCAGTTAAAAGTTTCTGATGTTTTCTGTTTTCTGACCTATGACAGCTGTATCAAATAGCTTCATAAAAAGAGTATTTTAAATGAAATTTATAATTCATCTGACTTCTTTCCTTTTTTCCTTTTCCCCTATGAAAAGGAAATAATTAAAAAACCTATTAAAACTTGAAGGTGTTCCAGGTTTTTTAGAAATGTCAGAGTAAGATTTGAGTTGGATATAATATTATATATGACATAATTGGAAAAATGCTGCACATGAAACTGGTGAATGACCTGCATGTTAAGGAAACATCCCAGTGTGACCATTCAGGGATCAGTTTGGGAGTCACACTTGTGCCACCTCAGACTTTCACTGCTGGGACTAAAGCCCCTTCACCACAGGCAGCTCCAGTGACCCAAAGGTTCCCCCTTTCTCTACTCACCTCACTCTCAACAGTCAGAAAAGTTTCCCTTTCCAGCTCAACCACAGGTTTCCCATAGCAGAGTCCTAGATATTTGGTTCCTTTAATCATGCTGCAGTGACAGCTGAGCAGCTTGAATTGGTGCCTCCAAGGAGGAACCTAAAACAAGAACCCCTGAGCTTTTACATCCTCACAGTCCATGTGAACTGTAATCCAGGCTCTTCCAGCTGAGCCCTTGATTCCTGCAAGGTCTCCAAGTGTCTTGGCTGGGCCAAAGGTCCCTGTGCCCTTTGTTAGTTGTTCATGGCACCTTGCCTGGGGCTCCCATTTCCTGCCACCCAGGGCACAACCTGTAGCTGCACACCAAGCTACCTGGTCTAAGCCTCAACAGACAGACAATATAAAGTATTCCCTCATTTCCTACGAAGCACAGCTGGAGAAAGCTTACTTGATTTCCCAGTATAAAATCCATTACGAAAAAGCTGCAGGAAGGAAAGCTGAGTGTTGCAGGATCTGCTGTGGAATACAGCTGGGTATCAGATTTTGGAACTCTTAAAGTAAGTTAAAATCTGAACTTCCTGAACAGAGAGTACCAGACTGCGCTGTGTAGCTCTGTCTGTGGTAGAGAATTTTGTGATTCTGTGGTTGTGACTGCAACACCAAATTTCCTCAGTAACAGAATACCTTATGTAACTGCTAAGCTCTGCTCATATTTAAGAAACAAGCAATATATTGTATGGGTGCGTCTTTTTCTGGGGTGGTTATGGTGTAGAACCACTAAAAGACAAATAATCTAAAATGACATATAAAAACTTACCATTCATTGTTTTTCAGCTAAAACTAGCTTACCCAATCAAAAAGAGTCACAAAAAGTAATTTTTTCAGTGGACTTCTATCTGTGAGGTCAATAAACAAATGCTGGCTCAGAAACATGCAAAGAATGCTGTTAAATGGCACTCCAAGTTTCACAGGTTGATTCAGACAACTGGTTTAGTTGTCACCACATTTGAAAAGTTTCTGGGTTTCAAGCACAAGAGTTTAAAGAGGAACTAGCCTAGTATTTCTGTCGGCAGTTGACTTCTGTGCAGTGTGAAAGGGGTTGTCTACTAAAAACAGGAGTATTTCAAGCACAGTGTCAGAAGTCTCCAGGCATCTATACATGCTTTGCAAAGTGGAACATTCTAAATTTCTTCTTTAAAAAGAAAACCAAGAGCTTCAAACTTAGTTGAGCTTCACCTAGTAACCTTAATTTGATTTCATGGAGGTAATAAATCAAGAGTAATTGCATATGGAATTTCAATTAATTTAGAAGTAGCTTTTGTAACATTGGTTTTCAAAACTAGAGCTCCTGCAGTAGATAGAACATTCTTGGACAGTAAGGACAGTTAGGACACCAGGTTCTGGCTTTGTGTTCGTTCAGAATTTAGTAAATACATCAGCAAGGAACTACATTACGCTTGTGTTGGATCTTATTTGTGCTCTTAAAATGTTTCTAAAATATATTTGACCACCAATTTATGAAGTTTCTCTGTTCCCACTAAGCATGCAGGCATTTGTTTTCATTATCTTTGATACTGTATTTCTTCTAAGAATAGCCCATGAGATGTACTGTTAAGCACGCAAGCTACTTTATGGGTGCCATTGTTTGTTTGGGTTTATTGTGTTTTGGGTTTTTGTTCATTTGTTCAGTTGTTGGTGTGGTTGGGATTTTTTAAAAAGTCCTATTCAACCAAAAGCATCCAACTTCTTTTCATTGTTTTAGGAAACATAGTGCTTTAAGACTCCCAGTATTTATATAACTGTTTCTCTTGGTCACATGAGGTTTAATTTAATGACTCTCTTTCAAATTTTCATGAACTAACTCAATAGAACATCAAAGCCTGTAATTCACTGGAACTGAGAAGTAAGATTGCAATGAGAGTTAGATGATTTCATGGGTCTTATTTTTTCTATTTCCAGTGATGCTTTTTTCACTTTTAATATTGATTCTGCAGGTACCAGCCTGGTGGAAGATACCTGTCAATGTCTCGAAGCAAAATATTTGATGATGTCTAAGGTCAAAGCTAAAGAAAATTCCATGGAAATCTAGCTCCTACTCATTGCTTGGAAAATGCTGTATTAGTGATATATCACTGAACCATTGAAGACTCTTTAAAAAAAACCATGAAGGAACAACTCTATTGGAAGTGCACGTGTATGATAACTTCCCCACTTGTGATAGGAATATGCTTCTGCTATTGTAGATACTGCTGTGCATCAATGTGGGCTTTTGTGTCATGACCAAAAGGAGAAAATGAAAGTTAGTAGATGGTAAACTCGTAAATATCCCTAGGGCTCAACTTGAACTCTAACAAGTCTAAGTTTGGGGAAGAGATTTTTGGAAGGTTTTATTTTGTATTTTAACCAATGCTGTGAGAGAATATTGATGCATCCACAGTACAGTTATATCAATTACTATAATAAACGCTTTCTGTAATTTTTCTTTTTGGACTTTATGCCTAGTCCAAAATCTACTGAAGAAAAATCAGGCTTCTTTTGCCTTCAGTGGTATTTGAATCAGACCCTATGTAAGGAGAAAGCCTGAATGACAGGCTTTCTTCATAAAATCAGAAAAGACAAATTCCAGTATTTAGAGGGCTACAAAGGAGATGGTGACTCACTTTTTTACAAGGAGTCTTGTAGAAAAGACAAGATATCATAGGCCCAGGTTACTCCTGGTGCACTTCCGGTTGGACACAATTGGAAATTTTTGTACAATTAGAACAATCAGCCGTTGGAATAATGTCTCCAGAGAAGTGGTAGATGTCCCCAACATTAGACACCTATAAAATTTTGCTGGACAAGGTGCTGGGTCATCTTGTCTACACTGTGCTTTTGCTGAGAAAGGTTGGACTGTAAAATCATAGTCACAGACTGATTTGGGTTGCAAAGAACCTTAAAGATTATCTCATCTCAAGCTCCTCTGCCATGGGCAGGGACACCTTCTAGACCAGGTTGCTCAGCCCTCCATCCAGCCTTGGCCTTGAATGCTGCCAGGGATGGGGTATCCACAAGTTGTGTGGCAACCTATGCCAGTGCCTCACCACCCATACAGGAAAGAATTTCTTAAGATACATAATCTAAATCTGTCCTCTTCCAATTGTCACCCATTTCCCCTTGTCCTATCACTACACCTCCTGATGAAGAGTGCCTCTTCAGCTTTCCTGTAGGCACCTTCAGACACTGAAAGGTTCCTATGAGGTCTCCATATAACCTTCTTTTTACCAGACTGAACAGCCCCAACTGTCCGCCTGTCTTCATTGTGGGCTCCAGTCCTCTCACCAACCTGGCAGACTCCTCTGGGCTCACTCCAGCAGGTCCCTGTCCCTCCTGTGCTGGGACCCCAGCTCTGGATGCAGAGCTCCAGGTGAGGAGCAGAGCAGAGCAGAGCAGAGCAGAGGGGCAGAATCCCCTCCCTCCCCTGCTGCCCACAGGGCTCTGGATGCAGCCCAGGATATGTTTGGCTCTCTGGGCTGTGAGTGCCATGGCTGGGGCATGTCCAGCCTCTCACTCACAGCACCCCCAGGTCCTGGGCAGGACTGCTCTCAGTTTGTTCTCTGCCCAGCCTGTAAGCTGGGCCTGGGATTGCAATGACCCAGGTGTAAGACCTTGCCCTTGCTTTGCCCAGACCCACCTCTCAAGCCTGTCCTGCGTGGCTTCCCCTCCCTCCAGTATCAACTGCACCACACAGCTTGGTATCAACAGATAATCCTTGAGGTTCCTTCCATCCTGGTATTCTGTGATTCGATGAATTTTTTTGGCATAAGTTTTGGAGCAATGTGTGTTGGTCACGAAAGGCTGTATTTTTTCTTTTCCAACATTATATGCAGATGTACGATTTTAGCATGTATAAATAGTTGAAATTGAGTATGGACCTGAATGTCACTGTCATATGAGCATATGTGCAATAGCAAGAATACATTATTGAAGATAAAATGTCTGCTTAAGACCTTTACAGATGTAATGATTCAAAATCTTGGCACACTAGTGTTCTTGTAACTGTAAAAGAAACAACTCTGAAAATGAAGTCAAATACTGAAACATGATAATTTGCTCGCATCTCAGGCACGGCTTCGAACTGCAGAGTATTCCTTTAAAAGAAGGGAAATACGTAGCATGACTAGGTAATGGTAAACATTCTTAATATCCTGAATACCCTGGTTGCATTATGTATCAGTTTTTAAGGTGCCTGTATTTTGCAGTAAGTTGTTGTAAAAAGAATAATACTTTGCCATTCAAAAATGCCAATTATTAACAGTGTAAAAAAGCTTCACATTAATTTCATTATTATAGGCATAACCATAGTTAGTTGAATGAATCCTCAAATGTAATCATAAGGTAAAAGATGTGGTCAAATTCATGATAACTTTGGTAATTTGAATAATTTTAAATGTTGCTTTTTTCTAGTTTGTCTGAAGTCTTTACTGCTTGGGATATTTCTTTCGTGCTTATTGCAAAGTTATATTGAAAACTGAAAGAGAACATGTTTATATAATACATTCTTTATCATGCTTAAAAAACACATCCCTTAAAGCAGCTAGGAATGAGTTATTCTGAAAAGTAAATTTTCATGAATGACATATTCTACTAATTTTTAAAAATAGTCTGTTTTCTCAAGTAATTGTTAATGGGGATCTAACTCTACCTCCTGTGATTTTAGTATGTGTTTTAACAGTAGTGGTATTTGTAATACATTGATCTCCCTGTTTTGAAACACTGAATTGTTACTGTGAAGGAGAAAAAAAATCTTTATTTGTATAGAAGTAATTATATTAATAAATTGGCAGACATACAATATTTGTCAGTTCTGTTCTTAGGTAAATACAGTGAATGTCAGCCATGCCCACCGGCGTTCAAACTCATGCAATTTCCAGATCATTCATACACAGCCACTTTTTAGTTTCAGTATTCTGTGTTTCTAAAAGCTTGCTTCAAATCTTAGGCTGGAATCTTATCAGGGACTGGAAGATGAGTCTCTCTTTATTCAGATATTTCTTTAGCAATTCTATGGTAGCACCTATTTGATTTATTTTTGAACTACTGAGTAGTGCTGTCCTGAATTCATCCTTATATGAAGGATGTTGTATATGTTCTTGGGCACCCATCCACATGAATGTTCTTAGACTCTATATTTCTGTTTTTAAAATTCGTACCTCATTTAATTATTCAGCAGTTTATTTATAAAATTCAAACTCTGTTTAACTCTTGAGATATCATTGCAAAGGGGTCTAATTCAGGGCCAGTAGAAAAGCTATTAGAAGGAGTGCCTTCTTCTGAAAATCTGTGAAATAACCTTACCTAGTCCCTGGTGACCAGACAGTGGGATTGAGCCTTCTTGGGGCCTGGTTTTTCCCGTCTTGGTGAAATGGCTGCAAACAGTGTTTTCAGGGGAAACATGGTCAGGATTTTATATCTAACAGGTAACTAGTCCCTGGTGCAGATTTTATTGGAATACAGAAATTTGAAGAGTTGACTGTAAATTAATGGCACTGGGATTTCAGATTCTAACATAGAGATTCTGAGCTCATTAAAGTGGGCATGTATTGACATTTTCGACGTTGCAGTGGAATAAGGGAGAACCAATGGTTGTTTTTTGAGCTCTGAAAAGCTCTGAAGAGTTCTCTGTATTGTGCTTGGCAATGTCTGGAGTCACATTCTCCCTGGATGCTGTTCAGTTAAACAAGGAGTTGATAAGTGAAGTCAGGTCTCATCTGTAGTGTGCATTACTGACAAAGAGTTATCCAGGCTCTAAATACATGCAAGTTATTGACTAATTATTTTAAAGTATGTTTTGAAAACTTATTATGGGTTCATATGACTGAATCTGGAATACTTTTAATAGAAGAAATATGGTGTACAACTATAAATAATATTTGCTGTTCACTTGAGCTAGTTTCAAACAAGTTTGGTTACTTTTAGTACAAATAATGCAGAACTTGGCTGGGGGCTATGTCCCTAAGGATTTAATCCACTCCAGAGAGTTGTGGATGCCCCATCCCTGAAAACATTCAAGCCCCAGGCTGGACAGGGCTCTGAGCACCTAGATCTAGTTGAGGATGTGCTGGCTGATTGCAGGAGAGTTGGACTAGGTGGCCTGTACAGATCCCTTCCCAAACCATTCTGGGATTCCATGGTGCTTCTCAGCCAGATTGTGGCAACTCTTGTGGGTTCTTTCCTGCTACCACTCCAGTCCCAGTAACACTACAGCTAAATTAAGATAAAATACTAACTTTGATATGTTTAAGCAGTGACTTTACTGTAGACTAACAATGTTCCTGCATCCTTTCTGATGCTCCCAAGTAGACAGTTTTAAATACAATTCCCTTGCAAACTGCATTTGGGAACTAAGTGTTAATGTATTTTTCCATCAGTGTATATATAGAGTCATATTTATTTGCTGCTAAAGAATGTCCATTGTATATTTCTTGATTTTTTTCACTTCCTGAATTACTGAGTAGTTAGTGTATACATTTCGCCCTCATTTCTGCAGTTTTCTCTCCATCAGTAAACACCAGAAAAAAACACAAAACAACAAAAATCCCACCCAACTTAAGTACAAATGTTTGAATGTTTTCCTGTCACAGATTTAAATGAGTGGAAAGAATGTGTGCAAGTCACAGTGAACTTCAAAAAGCAGTACCTAATCAGTGTTGGAGTTCTTGAAAGGTATGGATAGCAAAAAGCTGTAGTCAAACTTACTACTCCTACTAGATTTGTACTTCTCTTTTTCATAATACGTATTTTGATATGTATATTGGGAAATAAGTCCCCTGCTCAGCTAAAGAGGGTTATCTCTCAACCATGAAGTGAGGTAGTGTTTTTATGAGGGAAGGTAAAAGATACATAACTTCTAATCTGTGCTCATAGTGATGCTTTGGGCAAATGAAGACTTAGCTTCCTATTTAACTACAGTAACCTGTTAGGAAAAAAAACGAACTTTATACTTCTATAAATTTCACTGTGGGAAAAATCATGGTATATAATCTGCCTTTATTTTGCAATCAGCACTTCTAGTCATTAACAGTATTAATAGGAATGGTGGAAAGCTGCTGTCTTTTCAATATTTATTCATGCTATTTAAAAATATAGCATGAACAATAATTTTTACACAGGAAGTATTAAAAATTATTTGTATGATTTTCTATAATTAATTTGTATTTTATTAAATTTGTCTTGGAATACTGTAAATATTATGTGAAAAATACTACATTTTGGTTCAGTTTTCATTATTACTTTAATTACTTGAAATCTGAGAGGCATTCATTATACCAAATAAAGATCACTTTATGAAGGAAAACTTTTTATGAGGCTTCTTAAAGAAATCTGATGGGTTCATTACAGACAAATAGGTGCATCTTAGTTATTAACAATAGCACTACTAAGGGGATATATTGTGTCCTGGCTTTTTAGTTTTTCTTTGAAATTCAAAAAAATAGTTACTTTTTTCAGAGCAGCTTAGTTGTGAATCTTGTAAACTTTCTAAAACTATTACATTCCTTTTCCCTAATGGGCTCTGCAGGAATATGTACTGCTCCATGGCAGTCACCTAATACTAGCTGTGCCTCTAATTAAGTAGTCTAATCTGAAGCTGAGACACTCCTACACC
>WBMY01018431.1:90826-102191 GCA_013397315.1 Donacobius atricapilla
TGGTTTTTTTGGTGGTTTGTTTGTTTGTTTTTAATATTTTACTGTCTCTGTAAGTTGAGAGAGGTGATTCTGCCCTTCTGCTCTGCTCTGGTGAGACCCACCATCCAGCTCCAGCTCTGTGGTCCCCAGCATAAGAACACCATGGGTCTTTTTGGAGCAAGTCCAGCAGGGAGACACAAAGATGATCGAGGGGCTGGAGCATATCCCTTGTGAGGAAAGGCTGTGTTGAGTTTGTTCTGCTTAGAGAGGAGGCAGCTTCAGGGAGATCTCACTGCAGCCTTTCAATACTTACGGGGGGTTTACAACTAAGATAGGGCCCACAAGGGATAATGGTTTTAAACTGAAAGAGGGTGGATTGAAGTAAAATACAAGGAAGTTACTTTACAATGAGAGCGGTGAGACACTGCCCCAAGTTGCCCAGAGAGATGGTGGATGTCCTATCCCTTGTAACTTTCAAGGTCTGGCTGGAAGGGGCTCTGAGCACCCTGATCTAGCTGAAGATGTTCATGTTCATTGCAGTGAGGTTGGAACTAGACGACCTTTACATTCTTCCAACCCAAACTATTCTGTGATTCTGTGAGTGATCTATGTACTTTTTTTTCAGAGGTCATTTGAATAGGGAAGTGAATCATGCTCCAGATAGTTAACCAGCCACACTCTTCCTCTCAGCTTAGTGCAATAAGTTACTACTCTTAAATCTACCAATCTACCATCTATGCAGTTCAGTTGATGGGAATTATCCGTATTCAATCCTAACTTTCAGTTATTTGTTGTCAGATGTTTATTTGCACAGAGAGCAATATAAATTCTGGTGTTTAGTTGTTAGCAGTTGCTAATGAAACTACACTGAGTGTTCAGTGGATTTTACATCTTCAGAAATACCATCCGTCTGACTGTAAAATTACCAAGCTTGTCAATTAACTCTACCCTTCTCTCTGCAGCTCCACCTGCAGAGTGCCATGGTGTTTGTTCATCCTTGTCTCTGCTCTGCATGCTGTGATAAAGATCATTACCCTTTCTCTCCATAAACACCCTGTCTTGCATCTTGTTCTGCATTGATTCTTCACGTGCCATTGCCTTCGGGATTTTTTGAGAGCTTTATCAAAAAGCCAGAGCTGGTCAGGGCCCAGCTGTGAGAGAAGACAATTTCTCTTCCCTTCATGGGCAGCATGACCTGGACTGCAAAGAGAGTTTCAGCTCATGAACAGAGGTCAGGTATTGGAGTGATTTATGAATGTGGGCTGTGCACAAACACAAGGAAAGCTCTTGGGTTCCTCCTGCAGAAACATCTGGCTAAAAGTGTGTGTTTTGGGTTGCTCAGTCAACATCAAAGCAAGATGTTGTGCTCTTAACTGAGGCAGTGCCTAGGCACGCCTGTGGAAACCTGCTAAGCCTTTGAAATCCAAGTGAGCTCTTACAGTTATATAATCCACATTCAAAAAAAAATTTCCAGACTCTAGGAAAGGTCATCTATTCTAAGTAAACTTCATAAAGGCCAGTTGCTGGTGGGAATTTTCCTCCTGTATTCTCTGTGCCTCTTTTCCTCCAGAGGCTGCTCCTTCCATAAGCATTTGTACTCCTAAAACATCATGCTTTTTATTTTGGAAGATTCTGCTGGTTTAAAATCTGTCCTGATCTGCTTGAGATCACCTAAAAAAAATCACCAACAAGGGCATGAGCAAAAATCAGATTTAATGCTGAACTACAAAGCACAACCAATTCATTGGTAAGATTCACTCTACTTACAAAAGACAACTGAGGCACAACAAGGGAAAGCAAGCAACAACAAAATCAAAATCTAGGCAATCAAAACACAAATCAATTGAAAACTACGGGGGGGTGGTGTTTAAAGACTATGTAAACAAGGATGAAAACGAATGCTTGTAAGTTAAGCTTATACCTTAATTTATAGCTTTACTTTAACAATCTAACAAAGAAATCATTTAACAGCATTTACCCTAAATTATAATTGTAACTTAACCTAACTTCCAGATTTGCTATAGGATATGCACAAAGGGTATGCACACAGATATATTCAGTGCAAGATAAGGTAGCTGTGGAAAAATCTTCCTCAGAGGTGAGTGAAAACACTCTCTTCAGATGCTTTTGCATCTCCTAGTAGGTAAAGGTTCAGGCCTTGAGGAGAGCCCCATTTTGGACTTTTTTAATAGGGTTGCAAGAGAGCAGGATTTAGTCATAACAATGGTTTCATCCTGGCCACAGTTTGGGTTGGCACTTTCTTTGAAAATGTGAGGATAGGAATGTTGTACCATTCAGGCCAGAAAAATAATTTCCAAGGCAGGTCATGAGAAAAACAATCTTTTTAGAAGTTCCTGGGAGTAGACAGTGTTTCTGATTAGCTCAGGAAAAGCTGAGCCCAGGTGGTGTTTTCAAGGACAAGGCCTAATCAGCATTTCTCAGATCATACTGCAGCCTGGAAAGGAATGGTGGGGTGTGCACCACCACAAAAATCTATGGGAATCATGAAGAAAACTAAAGTGGTGTATGACTCCCAACACATTTCACTGAACAAGCAACAGCTTTCAAGCTCAGTGTTTCACAAGTAACTACCAAGTCTATTGCACAAGGCCCGTGGCAGCCAATGTGGCATAGCACCACTCCCTTCAGAGACAGCTTGTGTGTGGAAAGAAATGAGGAAAGCCCACCTAAAGCAGAGAAAGACAGGACAAATGAAGTGTGTTGAGAGGCAAAGAAAAGTGTGGGAGAGTGTTTGAGCAGCAGTGGGAAGCGAGATGTGAGTTCTGCTGGCTCCTGGGGTGAGTTTATCACCTTTTGCTGCTCCCAGCCTCACCACGTATTTTCTGTAGGAAATCTGATAGCAACATGCTGATGGCTGGCCCCTAAGGGCTAAGAATATATATAGCTTTGACTGCAGAGGAGCGACAAAAGCCTGTGTTGGGCTCAGTACTGTACCACCACCTGGCAGCTTTTGCCTCTCATTTCTGGTATTAAACCCCAGCACAGTTCATGGCTTGATGTTAGGGATATCCTGACACAGGGAAATTGAAGAAGTGATTTGGAAGAGAGTGTGAGCAACATTTGTGCAATTCAGAGCACCAAAATAAAATACTTGTGTTTTGACCTCTCAGACATTTCAGTGGTGGGTTGGGAAGACGTAGACACTGGGAATCAGGCCTTCTGAACTAATGCTTAGAAGGGCTTCACAGAGCACCAGAAACATGTTTTCTCTGAGCAATAAACATTGCAGAGACTGTGGTTAAGGAACACTGGTGGGCTGTAAAGCAGTAGCCAAACAAGTATAGAACAGCAGGACTGGGATCTGCAGGCTCAGGGGAGCAAGTGGCTGGGCAGGGTCTGTCCCAGATACCCACAGAGGTGGAAGCCCTCTGCTAGAGGGGATGACAGCATGAATTATGGTGAGTTCTGAGTGATTTGGAATGAATTTAGAGCTAGAAATAAATAAAAACCTTAAAGACACTTCCAGAAAATGGGATTAACTTATTTCCTGTTGAAATGCTGCTGAAATATAATCAGATATTCAATCACAATTTACTGGGAACAATAACATTAATGAACTCTAGGAATTGCCAGGAGCCATAATTACTAATGAGCTATAAGTAACAAACTTGATTTTACTCTCATCAAAATGAAGGCCTTTGTCAGCAGCAGTAGCAAACCATGTCTTATGTGGTTATTTTTCTGGGAACTGTTTAAGGGCTTGACTGAGCTAATTAGCATATTTGAATGAAAACAAATATTAAACCAGTCATTAGATTAGCTATAGATTCTATCCTTTGGAGCCAATGGCTTGTAGATCCTTCAAAGGGATCCAAGCTTCAATGTTCAGTGTGGCAATTTGAGCTTATCTGCCACAGGGAAAGATGACACTTCATTTACTTTGGAGCAGATATGCTGATAAATACTAAAACTGTATCCCTCCAGAAAAGTATGTTTGGGAACAAGACTCAATGTCACAATGAAGAAATTTGAGCTTTTGTTTTTTTGCTCTGAAATCTTTTAGCACTTGCAGAGTATAATAAAATATCATAGTCTGCAGAAATGTTCTTGGGTTCCAACAGTATAGTGTTAGATTCAAAAGTTTTTTCCTTGGATGCTTACATTCGAGATATTTTCCATTTCTCTGTTGCTTTAAAATCAAGAACTCCAGCACTCTCTGCTATCTTCCACCTTAGTTTCTGCCACAAAATCAGGAAGAGCACCATAACAGCTCTTAACCTATATAGGGTCAAATTTCTGTTGGATTTGATTTTTCTTTCATTGGCAACATTTTCAAATTTGCTGTGTTCCTCATTTTCTGATGACAGAAAGTGATTCTAGAAAGATGCAAAAAACTTTCCTTCACATGACTTCAGAAGTCTACAACTAAGTAGGCACGACCTACTGAGACACAAGACACAGGAAGGTCCATCCCAGCTTGTGGCTCGCTTGCAGTAGGGCACTCTGCTATAGCACACACCTTAATTTTCTACAGCATAGCAGGAAGGATTTAAAAACATCACCCATGTTATGCCAAACTTCTCCTTCAAGGAACTGAGGTCTTTGTGCATAACAGTGATATGCCAGTTGATTCATAAAACTCAGGCAAGTGCTGGACTTCTGTCTGTAATGGAAGAAAAGCAAGACTCTTTAACTGGGTTCTATTGCTTTTGTACATTTTAATTGCTACTTCCTTGTCAAATCTATATTGTGAATTCTTTAAATTTCAATAATTTGTAAGTTAATGAAGTTAGCTAACTCTTCAATTAATCCTTTTGAAAAGAATAATAAATATCCTTGAAGAATAGAAATTATCCTTTATTCCTATTACCACTTCAATGCATACATGTAAGATTAAATTTCTTTCAGAGCATGTCTGCTTAGGCAGGAGCATGAGTCTTGTGTCAGCAGCCTCTTGTCAGCTGCATGTGTGATGGTCCCACCCAAACGCTGCCACTTCCCATCCCACACCACCACACACTCTTACAGACTGCTTGCTGCTTTCCTTGCAACAGGAAACTGTGGGCTGCTTTCCAACAGACCACAGGTAAGGTAAGTATCATTGTGTTTGAAATAACCTTGTTATTCATGTGAGGCAAAGTTCCGCCTTCCAGAAAACCATGGGCAGCCTTCAAAAACTCTACACAACAGATGGTGCAGATGATGAAAATCTTTAAATATCTGTCTATGTGTACAGCTAGCTAGCTGTCCACACCAGCCACTCAATGAGGGACTTGTTGAATATTCTACAAGACAGCTACAAACTCACCAAACCCCTCAACTCAGTGTAGTGATCCTTTCATCTTCCTCATCAATTGAAGAATCCCTTTTCAGAGCAGTCTCCACAAGATTGGGGCAAGACTAGAGCAGAGTTTTTTAAGAGGATCTCCTTCCTGTCCGTTGCAGTGGTGAAGGGCCGAACTCTTGGCATGGGCAGAAGGAGTTCGGTGGATTTGGATCCAAGCTCTGACATTTCACAATTCCCATGTCAGGAACACTTAACACATTGTCCCTTTCCAGGAAACTTTTCTAGGAAAATCCCTAGGATAGATAGTCAATGAATTAAGTGCTTTGTAAACTTTACAAAAGAAGCCTTGTACCATCCAAGGGTTGCTCCAGTGTGCTCTCTGGCTTCAGTTAAACAATAAGGTGGGGGACTGATGCTGTATCCATTCAACCTACAGAAGATTTCTCACGCTAATGACCAGGGATGTGCCAAGCAAAAATCAAAAATCTTGAAAGAAAATGTTATGCTACCCAAGGAAGAGATGTGTTGCTTTTTGTGCTTCCTTTTCTTTCCACAAGCCTCAGTTTGGGCAGGAGGTGTAAGGTGAAGTTTTGGTGAGAGATAAAAAAACTACACTGACCTGGATTTCATACCTAGAAATGTTTTGTATTTTATTCAAAGTACAAGATCCACCAGGGATATACCTGGACTTGAAACTGCAGCACTTGAAACAGATTTTAGATAAACATATTCAGGGAGTTATCTGGCAGCATTATCTTTGACTAGGAATAACATGGTAAAGAATTGGACATGCATGGGGAAGGGAGGGAGAACTCCCACTTAATGACTCTCAGAAAGACCCATTGCCTTGGGACAAGCCGCTGAGTCCTCATACTCCTATTTTACTCATTTTGTCCCTAACAAACACAGTTTTGTGCCGTGTAATGACCAATCCTCCAAAATAAAGTTGGAGCTCCAAATTTTCCAAAGGTCCAGAGCCCTCTGTTTTTCTTTAGATGAGGTCTGGTTCTTTATAGGCAATGAGGGACTGATGTGACAGTACAGTTAGGACTATTTACTTGACATCTGTGCCAAAGCACTGCTGAAAGCAGCCAAAGCCACTTTCTTTCTTGATACTGAATGCCTTTTTGGTGATGGCAGGACAGGGCTGTGCTAGGTCAGTGCAGGCAGGAAGCCACATCAGCCGAAAAGCTGGACTCCCACACTGGAGCTTCCACTCAGAGGAAGCTAGACATCATGGACTGAAGCACAGCACTACAGCCTCTATCCTTGGCAGAGACAACTGATGGTGGACTGAATATGCCACTCCTAGAGCTTACATAATATTTATAGTATAATTAGAATTAATATTTGTCTTGTAATATTCTATTCTAAGAAATGTTTTGTTACTTTTTGTGAGCTGGTTTTTTTGGGGTTCAAGTGGGTGTTTTAATTTGTTGGGTTTTTTCTTCTTGGCATCATCGAAACAGCCATCTTTGGTGGCATCCGGGTAGTATGACTGTTTGTACAGAAACTTGTGAGGTTTCATCCATCAGAAGATAGTGACTTCCCCCTGCAGATAGCAAACATGCCAGATTATGCAATTTCTGGGTAGATAATGTTAGCAAATTCTTGTTTGCATTATCTGGCCTCAAATGAAGGAATGGTGTATCAGAAACACGGCAGTAGTTGTAGGCTGGTTTCTTGTTCACATGTCTGAACTAAATTTTTCACTGTCATGAATCCATTTGAGTTAGTATGACTAATTTGTTTTTAAGAAGGATAAGCCTTCAGATAGCAAAAGTAGTTTACAAGCATTTAAATGCTGATTTGTGGCAGTATCCTAGAATAATTGTGTCCTGGTAGCTGCTAGTGGTTTATGCTGTGGCAGGATCCCCATCACCAGTGTCTGTAATGGATATACACAACAAGACACAGAGCAAGAGCAGTCACCTGTGTGAAGGACTGTGGACTGGGTGACTAACATTAGGGAGCAGTGCAGATATCAGGCACTTCATTTCTATTGACTCAGGCCTAGACATATAGGTTAAATGCTACACTTCTAAAATCAACAGGAACTTTGCTAGGGAGTCACATTATGACTTGACTGTTGGAAATTATCTTGAACCACAGCAGGATCCATAACATGTTGTAACTGGCAAATGGAGTTTGAAACATTTAGGGAATCCTGCTACCATTTCTGCAGCATGGAGTGCGTCTACTTCTCTGCTGGTGTGCAAGAAATAATAAGTCACAGATAGGGCATATTCCCTCACAGCTTGGACATAAGGGTCTGTGGTAGATGATCCAAATAAACGATGTCAAAATCTGCTGGGCATCACCAAGACATATTACCATCTCTATTTAAAATCATTCTTGATTATCTGCTTAACAGGGTAAAGAAAGGGGCCTACACAGACATCATTACCCTGCAGCCCATAGAGGGAGAGATATCACTACCTAACTTCCCAGCTAAGAAGAAAACTACCACCCCATTTCAAGAGAAATGGTAACAGGGAGGGGCAAAGAAATCTCACTGCTGAGACAGACCTCAACTCTGTGGGTGTGAAAATCATGACACACAACACAACAGTCTAACTTCCCATTAAAACAGTTTGCAGTTGGCAAAATATGTCACCTACCTTGGAAAGAGCAGGAGAAATGTTACAGGTTGCCTTTTGGCCCCCTGCTAGGAACTGAATTTGAAGAGGCCCTCATGCTCCTCTCTCCGCTGTTGTGTTATATTCAAGGTCTTATTTATGGGCAGAAAGAAAGAACACCTTACATGCAAGTAAAACCAAGATTTGATTGTTGAGATATGCAGAGTGTATTATAAATCAGCTAGAGAAAAATAAAGAGTAACAAGGCTGTTAAAGCTGCAATATGGTTAAAAGTGTCAATAGTAATATTAATAAAACAATATGGTTAAAAATATCAATAGCAATATTAATAATACAATTACACTACACTTATTTTTGTCTTTTTCTTTAGGATTATGCTCACCCTTCCATTGCACTTCTATGTCCTTAAGTCATACAATCATAGAACAGAATGTGATGAGTTGGAAGGAACTCATCAGGATCATCAAGTCCAGCTCCTGGCCCTGTACAGGACACCCCAAGAGTCACATCATGTGCCTGAGAGCATTGTCCAAACACTTCTTGAACTCTGTCAGGCTGGCGCTGTGACCACTGCCCTGGGGCGCCTGTTTCAGTCCCCAACCACTCTCTGCATGAAAACATTTTTTTCATATATACAACCTAAACTTCCCCTGACACAACTTCAGGCCATTCCCTTGGATCCTGTCACTGTCATCACAGAGAAAAGATCACTTTCTGCCCCTCCTCCTCACAAGGGAGTTGTAAGTGCAATGTGGTCTCCCCAGTCTCCTCCAGGCTGATCAGACCAAGTGACTCAGCCTCACTCCTCATACAGCTTCCCCTCCAGACCCTTCACCTTCCTCATTGCTCTCCTTTGGACACTCTAGTAGTTTAATTTCCTTCTTACATTGTGGGGCCCAAACCTGCCCCAGTACTCGAGGTGAGGCCGCCCCAGTGCAGAGCCGAGCAGGACAATCCCCTCCCTTGCCCAGCTGGCCATGCTGTCCCTGATGCCCCAGGACAGGGTTGGCCCTCCTGGCTGCCAGGGCACTGCTGGCTCATGTTCAACTCACCACTGACCAGGAGCCCCAGGTCCCTTTCTGTGGCACTGCCTTCCCAGCATNCGCTGTGACCACTGCCCTGGGGCGCCTGTTTCAGTCCCCAACCACTCTCTGCATGAAAACATTTTTTTCATATATACAACCTAAACTTCCCCTGACACAACTTCAGGCCATTCCCTTGGATCCTGTCACTGTCATCACAGAGAAAAGATCACTTTCTGCCCCTCCTCCTCACAAGGGAGTTGTAAGTGCAATGTGGTCTCCCCAGTCTCCTCCAGGCTGATCAGACCAAGTGACTCAGCCTCACTCCTCATACAGCTTCCCCTCCAGACCCTTCACCTTCCTCATTGCTCTCCTTTGGACACTCTAGTAGTTTAATTTCCTTCTTACATTGTGGGGCCCAAACCTGCCCCAGTACTCGAGGTGAGGCCGCCCCAGTGCAGAGCCGAGCAGGACAATCCCCTCCCTTGCCCAGCTGGCCATGCTGTCCCTGATGCCCCAGGACAGGGTTGGCCCTCCTGGCTGCCAGGGCACTGCTGGCTCATGTTCAACTCACCACTGACCAGGAGCCCCAGGTCCCTTTCTGTGGCACTGCCTTCCCAGCATGTCCTTCCCCAGTCTGTCTGTACATCCAGGGTTGCCCTGGCCCAGGTGCAGAATCCAACATTTCCCCTTGTTGATCTTCATGCAGTTGGTGATTGCCCAGCCCTCTGATTTGTCAAGGTCTCTCTCCAGGGCCTCTCTGCCCTCCAGGGAGTCAACAGCTCCTCCCAGTTTTGCATAATCTGTGAACTTGCTTAGCATCTGTTCCTGTCCTGCTTCCAAATTATTTATAAAGGTGTTGAAGAGCACAGGGCTGATGATGGAGCCCTATGGAACCCCACTAGTGACAGGTCACCAGCCTGATGTCACCCCAGTCACTGTAACCCTTTGTGCCCCACCCATGAGCCAGTTTCTCACATATCACAGGATGTGTTTGTCCAGCTCTGAGCGGCACATTTTGTCCAGAAGGATCCTGTGAGAGACAGTATCAAAAGTTCTGCTAAAATCCAAAAAGGATCAATTGACTTCCCTTGTTCATCTAGGTGGGCTACCCTGTTGTAGAAGGAAAAGATGTTCCACAAGCAGGACTTTCCCATATTGAAGTCGTGCCATCTGTGGCTGATACATGCATTGACCTCTCAATACCTCCAAGAATAAACTTTTCCATGATTTTACTAGACACTGAAGTGAGACTGATAGGCCTGTAGTTTTCAGGGTCCTCCTTCATGCCCTTTTTGAAAACTGGCATAAAGTTTACAGTCAGCCAGGATCTCTATGGATTCCCAAGATGCTCATAAATCATCAAGAGAGATCATCTAATGACATCAGCCAGCTCTTTGAGGATCCTCAAATGAATCCCATCAGCCCCACAGATTTGTAGGGATCCAGCTGGAGCAGCAGATGCCACAAAAATTCAGGGTTGACAGGGAGCTGACCATTCCCACAGTCGTAGTTCTCCAGCTAAGGGCACTGAGACCCCTTCGTTGATCATGCATGCTGAAGACATGGACAAAGAATGCCTTAAACAAGTCAGAATCTTCAGCCTGCAGACTTAAAACTGCAAACCTTCAGCTTCTAGTGTTCTTTTTTGAAAAATTATCACATTGATGCTCTAGGATCTACTTGAGGTCATTTGTCTGTGTTACCTAAGATGCAATTACATTGCACCTTTTTTTTCCTCACTGGTCTGCAGCTACATTTTGCAGCTGAATTTACTGTATGTGGTTCATTCCACATACACTAACGGCTCTTTTCTTTGTTCTCTTTGTTACTTCTAAATCTGGCTTTGTCCAGCTACAACTCCATATTTTTCTAACTGACCACTGCTGGGGAGCAGCAACATCTCCACTGGGAAGCTTGTGCCCCAGATTTCATCATTTCATGCCCTATACTGCTCTAAGCTCCATGCTGTAGCTCCATCCTGGTATTGTATTAGATGTTAATATCACCATTACTCATAGAAGTACTGTTATTTCTACCTATATAAATCTGCACCATACAAAGAGAACAAAATTAAAATTAATTATCACATGCAACTCATCACTTAGAGAAATTGCTGTCACAAAAAGTAAAACAGATCTATAGTCAGATCAAGAAAAGTTCAGATGAGCAAGCCCACAGGCCCTTGTCCTGAAGCTCTGCAGAAGCATGGTGCTTGGCTACCCTGCTGCACTTCTTGCCTGCCCTCTCAGAAAATTGGGCAAGCTGTCATGTAGAGAAGACCTTTGAATTTTTAAGCAGTAGAAGTGGTACATCCAGTGCAAGCCCATATGTCTCTAGTTGAATGTTCGCTGATTGTCTTGGTTTGAAAGACATGGGTCTGCTAGGGAGGACAGGACCTCCCACAGAATGGAGAATTCAAATCTCCTCTCTCCAAATTATTGTTAATTATCATTTAGAAAATTAAAGGGGCTTTCAGGTAGAGGCATGGGGATAGGAGTAACAGCTCTTTACTA
>WBMY01018431.1:103253-116258 GCA_013397315.1 Donacobius atricapilla
CTCAGATTTTCCAAAAGCTTATATACCATTTCAGGAAGGTTAATAATTTTCCACTACAATAATCAGGTTAAAAATCCTACAGACAACTCATACATTTTACAACATCTGTCGCTTGCAGAAGCTTGATTAAATCACTTCTCTTCCTGTAAGCAAGTTTAATCCCATCTTCAGTAATCTTCAAAGCTCTGTTTGTTCCTGCCATTGCATCTTGGTTATCAAACCAGCTATGCTAATTAAGTCTGTTTTACTCTCTGTCCTGTGTATTCCCACAGAAAGAGAGAACAGTATAGAAAGACATCTCTAATTGGATTCCCAGAACTGCAGTGTGGGGATTTGGCAATTTCTCCTAGTCCTCATTGAAAAAGACACAATCCCTTAGTACTACCTGGAGTCTCCTGGCTCAGTGGTCTGCTTCATCTATGAAGAGCATGCCCAGACTGGATGCTGGAGGTGTATACTGGAAAAAACAATCCACAAGCTAGTTTTGCTTGGAGGTAGAGGTAGTGGAAAGGGGTCTGTCTTCATCTTTATTCCATAGGCATGCCCTGTGCGAGCTGTGGGCTCAGGTCAGTACCCCATGATGGCAGGTTCCCCATCCCTCTGCTGGGCATTGTGTCTGGCTGTGGGAGATATTTGCTCCCCTGGAAGCCTTGGTGAGAGTTGACCCAAAACTCCGGTAGGCTTGCCTGGAATGTGCCAAAGACACCTACACATGTCCAATGTTCAGGTAGGGGATGCATACACCTATTTTAAGAGAGATACTTTCCCAACGATCTAAATTTTAGTCACTTATGAAACTAGAAGAGATGCTACGCAATTTTAATTCCACCAAGACTGAAAACTAGCATGCTCAGAAAGCCTAATGACCTAGGCTGGAATTACAAATCTTTCAATCTGACTTCTTTGTCAGGGCAAATGGGAAGAAATGAGGAGTTTGCCAGTGTGCACCCAGGTGGGCAAGAAGGCCAATGGCATCCTGGCCTGGATAAGCCATAGTGTGGCCAGCAAGATCAGTGACTGTTCCTCTGTGCTGGGTGCCATACCTTGAATCCTGGCTTCAGTTCTGGACTTTTCATGTCACAAAGGACATTGAGGTGCTGAAGAGAGTTCAGGGAAGGGAAACAGAACTGGAGAAGGGTCTGGAGCACAAGTCTGATGAGGAACAGCAGAGAGATCTGGGTGTGTTTAGCCTGCAGAAAAGGAGGCTCAGGGGCGACCTTACCACTTTCTACAGCTGCCTGAAAGGAGGATGTAGCCTGGTGGGAGTCAGTCTCTTCTGCCATGTCTCAAGCCAAAGAATGAGAAGAAATATTGTTAAGTTATGCCAGGTATTAGGAAAAATACTTTTCTCTGAAAGGATGGGCAGGCATTGGAATAAACTGCCAAGAGAGGCGATGGAGTCATCTTCTCTGGAAGTGTTTAGGAGGCATCTGGATGTGGCATTTGGGAATAGGTTTAGGGATGGTTATTGTGGTGCTGAGTTGGCAGCTGGACTCAATGGTCTTAAAGGCATCCTCCAACCTTGATCATTCTATCACTCTGAGAACCATGCTTAGACTTTTGTCTCCTGTTCTTGTGCATGTGTGTATGTGCTATGCAGGCACGTGACCTAGTTGCCGGCAGTGCTGTTTCCAGTGCTGGAAAATGTTAGGCCTACCCCATACCTCTCCTCCTTCTCAGGTTTTGGTCATGAGTTCCAGCAAATATGAGTTAAAGTCCTCGTTGCAAGGTTGGCGAGTGTGTTAGCAGAGACAGTCTTGCAGGACTTTTGCAACCACTTCATCTCTTTCCTTCTAGCCCTTATCTATGAGCTAGGATTCATTCATCTGTTTTGAGACCTGACTGTGTCTTCTGTCTGCTGACCCATCCCTGAGTCTCTTATTCACAGCCAGAGAAAAGACATCTTCACTGAGACAACAGCAGCTCCTATGCCAAGGTGGTAGCATCTCTGGCCTGATGTGTGTAGGAGCCTGGAAATAGCTCATGCTCTGGGTGACAGAAGTCACTTCTGAAATGGAGATGCCATGGAAAGAAGGGACTGTGGGACATCACAAAGCCCTCTAGAGTGATTGTGTACCACCAGCCATGCTGATGAGTGTCCCCAGCATGCTGAGCATTGAATTGTGCAGCCTTGTCAAGTGTGCCCTGGTTGGGAAAAGCATCCAGCTTACACACCACCAGTACATTTCTGGAGTCAGGAACCAAAACAATTCCTGCTAATTTGGAGAGGAAGCTCCAGTGAATAACAAGAAAAGAATACATCCCATTTGTGGTTGTTTAAGAAATGATACCACACAGGCTGAAGTCATAGCTGCAGTCAGTTTGGCTCCACAGGCTGGCAAACACAGAGTTCCCTACCCTGTTAGCCAATACAACTCCCCCCTCACAGTCCTCTTCAGATATTCCTGCAGCAGTGCTTGGCCTGGCTCTGCCCTCTCCTGTATGACTGACCTTGCCTCCCACTGCCTTTTCCTCTCCTGCCTAATGGTGCTTGCATGATCTCAGATACCTGTAAAAATCCACATTTCAGAGGACCGGCGGAGTTGTAAAAAAAAAAAAAAATCAAGACTCCCCCCTCTTGGCATATGCCTGTACCAAGAGCAGACACTTCACAACCCCTCTTCCTTCCCCAGGACGTTCCAGCACTGAGAAGCAGCTTGCTGAAACCTTCTCCTCTCTGGTTTTGGCTCCCTTCTCTTTGCCCCCTTCAGTTAGGACAGATTGTTCTGGTTGTTGTTGAAGCAAGCTGCAGACTGTTCTATTCTTCGCTTCTTTGCCCACTTTGCAATGATTAGGGACAGCTTTTCAGCATCAAAAGGTATTTGATCCTAAAATGCTGGGACCATTTAAATGTTTTCTTCCGTGGACAAAAAAGAGAGGGTTGAGCACAGAAGTTACCCATGCACGTCAGAACTCCATCGCATTGTTTCACTGTGGTTGACAGAAAATTGCCAATATTTTTGAGAAATGTAGTAGAATCAAAAAACCCTAACACCCACAATATTGTTTTTTGTATTTGGCCTGAAATATTAAAGAACCTAAATTTTCATTATTTCAAAGCACAGGCTAAAAATAATCAATTTCTGGTAAACATTAGTTGCTTAACTTCTTAACAACTGAAATATCTAGTGTTTTAATTTTCCATTTTCCAAATGAAAACAGATTTGTGGTAGATTTTCAAGAAGAGAAAAATTTCAAAGATAACTGCCTCTTTTTCTGGAGTGCTGCTGGATTAGTTGCTTAACTTCTTAAAAACTGAAATATTTAGTGTTTTAATTTTCCATTCTCCAACTGAAAACAGATTTGTGGTAGATTTTCAAGAAGAGAAAAATTTCAAAGATAACTGCCTCTTTTTCTGGAGTGCTGCTGGTCTCAAATCACTTTCAGAAAAACTTGTCAAGTGCATTTAGCAGCTGACATAGCATTAAAAAAACCAAAATCTGTTTGTGCTTCCTGTGAGCAAGGGAAAAAGGCAAGTAAAGGTAAAGGTTAGGAATGCTGTAGTTGTGGAGCCAGGCAGAGCAATCCATCACAGAGGTGCTGCTGGCAGTGAGCACCCTTTGGGTGGCTGGGAATGCTCTTCAGCCCAGAGGGCAGAGAAGAGGTTCACTGGTGTGGAGTCAGACCTATGTGGAGACTGGGCTAGGGCTCTGTTACAAAGCTGGTCTGGGGCCAGGATCCAGCAGGCGGGTTGGTGGTGACCACTCTCTTAGGAATTAGCTCAGTAGCTTGAGCACAGTCTCCATGTGCCAGCTGGTCTCTGCTCTGGAGAGCAGACAATTAATTTCAGCTGGATAACTACAAACCACACAGGGAGACAGCAATTTTGGATATAAAAACATTATATTTTGAGTCAGAGTTCAGTTGTGTTTGGAACTAGATGATCTGTAAGGTCCCTTCCAACAAAAAACATTCCTTGATTCTGTAATTTAATTGGATTACAGCTTGGCTTAAAATCAGAATACTTTTCCCTTGACAATGTGCTTGCCATGGAGGTTTATTTTTTAGTGTATGTGAAACTTTCTTAATTTTAATGGCAGGAAAAAACCACAGCAGCTTATCCTGTAAAATTAATCTTTTTTGCTACAAAGTGTGCCGGAACTTCATACTTGCTTATTTTTTTCCTTAACCTGTATTCCACACAAACAACCCTGCTGATTTCCCTACCAAAGACAAGTAGATATGCTCATATCTGTTATTCTCATAGCTGAAGAGCTTCTCCACAAGAATGGTCTCACAGGTGGCACATTAAGAAACAGTGCTAGAACTAGTAAACTAAACTGCAAAACAACCAGGGCCACTTTTTTTTGAGACACTTCTTGTAAAGTTTATCAGGCATTTCTTATCCCTTCCCTGCTGCCTAAATTCAACATGAAATCTGAATTTTTAGAAACTTCAGTTGAATTACACTGACTCTGTCATGAACTTATAAATCATATTAGGCCTCATAGTATATTTTTCTTAATTCAGTACAGTGCTGAACTACAAACTGAGCAGACGGTTTAGACTATTCAGACAAAACCAACAATCAAGTAGGTGTGGATGTATTCAGTGCTAATTAGAAAATGATGAGGAAAAAAATTTCAGAGTTCTGATGAAATCTCCATATCCTTTACGATAAATTCTGAATTCTGTGAACTCTGCTTATACCTATGTGCACAGTAACAGAGCAGTACAACCAAATAAATTTCGTCACACTCTAATGTAATATGAGACACCTGAAAACCTGTTAATAATTTTTCAGATTGGTAACTCATTAACCATCTAAGAAATGGCACAGTGCAGTTTCCAGAGGAGCGTAGAGTAAACATCCATGTGTGTCTTTATTTTCCTGGTCTCTGGTAGAGGGAAGGCAAGGCAGCAGAAGGCAGCTGAGTATCCAGATATTAAATTAACTTATTTCTTCGCTTTCAAGAGCCCACGCCTGTTGTTTCAATCTGCTGCAACCCTTTGAAAGTCAATGCAAATTCTGCACTTGAAGAATTTCTTTATTCAGGTAGGAGGCTGAATTCCAAGGACGAACCTGTTGTTCAGTGAAAACCATTTCTCTAGTCCTCAGTGCCTCTGTTTTGTCTTTGCAGAGTGTGTGGACAGACAGCAGCCCAGATAATGTTCATAGCCCTTTATCTCTTCTGCATTCCCAGGAAGTCTCTGGAGATCAATTCATAAAACAAAGTGGATGAAGTTGTGATAAATGGATACGATTTGTGCTAAAAAGATTGTAACTATATCAATATTNCGTGTAGTTTGAACTGCTTTATTTTGTACATGACGAAGGGTGAGAAACCCCCCCCGTACCCCGGTCAGTTTTGCTTATGCCTTATCAGAACCTTAATCAGACTTAATGAATCACTGCCAAATTTTTATATGCTGTATAAAATTATTACTCAATTTAAATTTCTGATAAATCTTAACTTTGTTGTTTATTAAATTAGACATATGGGACTTCATTTATAACAGAAGTATGTTACATTTTCACAAAGACAGTATTTCTGAATCAGTATATGATTAAATAAGCACTGTTCCTGCTTGTGCATTAATGTGCAATCAGCTGCCACATGAGAGATATAAAAGAATATTCTAAGTCTTGCACAAGCTTTGGTTTAGTACCAGGAAGTACCTGCTGATGAGAGATAAGCAGCCTGCCAGGATGCAAGTGGTATTAGTCTAGCAATTGCCTAAAATAATTTTCTGCTTTTGCTGGGAAACGATACACTTTTTCATTCTTGCTCAGTGTTTCATCCATGGCCAGAACAGAGCTCTCCCTTCATTTCCCATATGCTCTCACACTGTCTTGTACACGCTGCCTTTGTCATCAGCCTTGATCTTATGTGTTCACCTCGCTGCTGCCTCAGAGGACCAGGAAACTCACACGGGGTATTCCTACCCCTAAGGAGTCTATCAACATCCTGATTCCCTACCAAAGTGGTACATTATTTTACTGACAGTGTTTGTGGCCTTTTGCAGACCAAGTTGCTAATACCTGTATCTAGGCGGAGAGCAATTTTTCCTCATCATATGGGTGTTTAACCTTTTCAGTTTTCTTCTTGCTGCAAATGAACACAAGCTCAGCATCTCCTCAGAGGTTCCAACCACCAGGAGGTCTTCAAAGTAGCATCTAATCATCAGGAAAAAGAGCATACGCTAGTGAGGGTTTTTTCTTTGTGAACCACAACTGACAATCTTTTACTTACATTCTTCTATTATGTTTTGAGTAAACAATTGAACCAGTGAGTATTTTCAACCCTATCAACTATGAAAGCAGAGAAACATGTTCTATCAACACAACTGCTACACAACGCCTCCAGGCCAATGCAGCACTTTCCCACAGCTGCTTTCCCTCTGCCTCACTGCTCAGCAAGGGGCAGCACAAGGTGTCTCCCACTCTCCCCTGCCCTCCAGCCCGTGTGGACAGGGACGAGAAGAAAAGGCATTACTTTTTAAAGAGATAAAATGAAAAGGCTCTCAAAACCCACAGCAATTGTCCAGGGAAGCAGCCTTCAGTGTCACCTTGGAGACCAGCTGGCAAACTCCAGCCCTCCCAAAAAAGCGGGGGGGCAAGGCAGCCGGGTGTGTAAACAAGTAAAACGAGATGGATAAAGAAGCTTTGCAGTGAGGCCACAGCCCATTGTCACCTGAACTTATTGCTTGAGACCGGAACTCTATCCAAGCCTCCCAAACAACTCCTAGTCCTGAGTGGAAACAGCAGGTTCAGAAAAGCATTGCAGGTAAAGGACTTTTTTTTCAATCTGATTTTTAATTTAGATGCATAAGTATATATATTTATGCAAAAGAGCAATCACAGCAATGTCCACCTCTCAGAAGGCTGAAGCTGGATGATGCTGGTCACAGTGGAGAGAGAGGTGGGAGGCTGCAGCAGAGGGGTCAGTGGGGGCTGGGAAGCCAGATTTTTAAGGAGGTGTTTAGACAGTTGTCAAATGCTCCTGCAGTTTTCATGCTTTTAATAATTTAATGAAATTATAAGAAGTAAATTAAGTGTGTGCAATTGGTTTAGGCCACTTAATCTATTCTTACATCCTGAGATCTGCTCTGGGGTGGGTGCTGTGCTGCTGGTGTCTGGCCGGGATAGGGGCATTCAAGAGCCTGGATAATCCAGAGGTAAGTGTCCAGATGAGACTCTGCTCATCATTCTGCAGTGGTTTTTAGGATTCTCATAGGAGGTTCTTGGGCTCAGCTGAAGGATAATATCTAAACAAATGTTGCAGAGCTTAGGCTGAATCTGGCTCTTTCCAGGTTTAACCCTCAGGCGCAGAGGAATGTAAAGGGATCTGGTTGCTGAACAGTGTAAGATTCTCTTGGAAAAATCCAACCCAAAATTTAAGGCCTTGTATTTGTTACGAATAAAAGCAATAATTTCTGTTTGGCCTGCACTACACAACATCACCTATAGAAACAAACAATGCTGACAGCGTGGGGTATTGTAATTGTTCATAGCCTAGTCTGTTAAACAAAACAAAACTCTCTAGCATTCAAAATTAAATAAACACTGCTGGTTAATTTCACTGAGGGAGACATCTGATAGTCTTGGATGAGATACACAAATTAAAACCATGTAGAATTACCGTTATGACCTGTCACTGTTTTATTAATGGTATTAAGATGCAGCATATTTGTACAGTATGCAGAGAACTGTTCTATTCAACAAACCCTGATTGCATCTTTAATTACTTCACTTCATCCAAAAAGAAGCAAGAGCAAAATGAAAGGGGAGGAAAGAGCGTGTGACTCGCTGTTATTCCTACCTCCTTGCACTGATTTGGAATCTCTTTTCCTACAATACAGCCTATAAAGGGTTTACCTCTAACTTAAGCCTGCAGCCAACAGAAATAGGAAAATAGGATAAGTGTCACTCTGGACCAGGCTTGCATGTAGCAGGTTTTATATTTAACTAGTTTTCTGTATTTTCTAGATATAAAAAAAGGGTTCTCAAATACATACTGTCATGTGGCACAAGAGGCCATGTCCTGTTTAAGAGGCTTTAGTGTAATGTGAAAGTGCAATTACTTTACAAACAGACTTTATTTGCTGAGTTTTGTATAGAAACATATCGTTGATGTTCTAGTTAGTGGACAATATAAAGAATGCAGATTTGCAAAAAGCAGCAGAAATATTTATTATTAGTGGTTTTAACCATGATACCTGAGGAGAAAAGAAGTGGGAATATCTTTACCTGTGATATTAGTGAGATTATTGGAGTGCTATGACCCACTTGAAAAGGAACACTGGGAAAAAATTGAGAAGTTCAAGAGCAACAGCAGAATTATCTGACATCTGGAAATTCATTTTGTGCCAGGAATCCTAAGCTATGTCTAATTACTCAGCCAAAGGGAGTTTAAAAGGGACCTTCAAGTACTTACACCTGGACACATTTTTAATAGGCAGCTCTTTAATCTTGTAAAAGAGAGTAAAACAGCGTCTAATATGGTGGAAATTCAGAGTAGAAACAATATATATTAAAAGAAAAATTATTCAATACTGGAACAACTAAGCCTAGAGTTGCTGAGTTCTGAGGCAGAAACACTTACAGATATAGAAGGAAACGTCATTCTTACTGCAGAAATTATAGAGGATTGGCCAGTTTCAGTGGCTTTTATTGAGGTTCAAGAGATCATAACAGATAACAAATCAGATTATCCCTCCCTAGCCTCAATTCATGAGTCTTACTGCAATGATTATATGATGCACATTGCAGTATTCTGGAAATTATTCCACTGAACCTGAGGCAAGGAGATGCTACACTCTTTTCATGGTATGTGTGTGTTTGTGCAGATTTTTGCAGTAGACATTAACCATGTCCACATTGGTCTCAGCACTTATAGAACTCCATAAAGACATAACTTAGTGTAGATAGAAGCACACTGCACAGTGATATGATTGCATCATGTACTCTGTATATAGATGTACAGTTGCTATTTATTACATGTAAGCAATAGTACATTATTATATAATGTAAATATAGTTTGCACTGGGTTTATGTAACCTCACTGCATTTTAAAGTCTTTTCAGCTAAACATTTCCCCTTAAAGACAGGTCATTGTTTACAGAAAACATTTTTGGCTGCTGATCTCACACAGCTGTGAGATCTTTCTGGGCACTGGTTAATGAGTTCCCAGAAGAACTTTGCTTGCTCTGTCTGAAGCAAAGGCCAAAATGCTCTGTATTTTATCCCTCTAGACTTATACAGTAGAGCTAGTACTGAAACCATTTGGGGAGTACAAAACTGTTTTATTTTTCTCTTTTTCCAAACTCATGAGGAGTCATCTGAAGTCGTTATAAAATTAAGCATATATGACATTACCAGCAGCCATAGCCAATGCTCTGTAAACAGGAGTGGAGTAGTTAAGATGAAACAGCTTCATTCCATGTTTCTTAGAAATTTTGTCTGACTATTTCAAGTCACACTTCTGCACATGGATGGGATTGGAAGTGCCATGTGCACTGACAATGCCTCACAGGACTGCTCAGCTTCATCTCCTCATCCCAGCACTGCCTCAGCAGAGTACCAATGGCTCTCTGAGTCTAGAGCTCTGCTGTAACTTTGGTGTCCACTGATCCCATGGTGCTTGAAAGGCTAGAAAATATTTTGGGAATCTCCATGATCTCCTGCAGACCCATCAGCCAGGCTATGGAACAGCAGTCTTTGCCCTGAGCATGTGCCCAGAATTCATAGTGGCCCTAAAATAGCTGTAGGAGAAGGACAGTCCCACTTTTCTTAGCACCACGCACAAATAATCCCTGTGGAAGAGGGAATGGGTCTCTGCCAGCCTGGACATGCTGCTCTTGGTGGTGCTGTTGCAGCACTGCAGAAGCACAAACTGGTTTTTCTCTATTTTTATTCCACTGTTTTCCTCTGAGGGAATCTGGAAGGCCTTTGTTGTTAGCATGTGAAATCCTGGGGTGCTAAATACTGTGAAAGTTTAAGGTATTAATTTGTTCTGCAAATTTGTTCTGTGTTAAAAAAACAGTAAGTGTCATGTGTAGGTGATCGTTGTTGCTCAGACATGCAATTGGAGAAATCTCTGCTCTGCAGAATTAAGTGGAACAAAAGTTTATCAAAGGCAAAAGTCCTCAGCCATGTAATTTTTGTCTTCCTGTGGCCCTATGAGAGCTGCAAACCTGGCCAGGTGGAAGAGGCTTGGCAAGGATGCTGTGGACACAGAGGGGAGCCAGACACTCCTGACTGCACCCACAGTTGTCAAAATGTTCTTACACTATAGGCAGAAAATTCTTACACACAGTTTCCTGTCTGCATCTGGATTAATCACAGGGTGGTTGGCTGAGCCCTCCTTTCATGGTCGGTGGCCTATATTGGCAATCTCCCTTTCTGATTGAAGGATATAAGGAGAAGGAAATAGTGGGTCAAAATGGGTCCATCCAGCACTATGTCTGAATGTGAATCCACGCCACATGAGTGTTTTCATCTTCCAGATGCCGGGCACAGCAAGGCATGACCAAGACATGGCAATCAAAGCCAGAAGAAGCCTGTCCAAAACTAGTGACCCTTTAGAAAGACTTCGCCTGCAGTGTCTAGCAAGGGGGTCTGCAGGCATCAAAGGACTTGGCAGGTGAGTATGCAAGATGTCAAACCCACTATTATTTAGCCTAATAGTTTTAGCTGCGAGGGGCTCACACCCTAAACAGGGGCTAAAACTTGAGTTTCCTCATTTCAGTGCAAATGCCACAACCCACAGAGCCTGGCATTGGGGCTTATATATTTTGGGACACAGCACTGACCTGCCCACCTTTTAAAGGATTGAAGACTGTGAATCCCTCATGAGAAAGTCCTTCTGTGAGACCTAAAACAACATTCCAGAGAAAGGAAAGGAACATTAACCATATATATCTCCTTGGTGTTTTCTAAAATTATCTTAAGTATTTCAGCACTGGAGATTTTAAGCTTCCTTCCCTTTAGGGTATGATGCCCTTGCTGTGATGGTCTATAAGGTGTCTAGTTTATGGGAGGCACCTAAAATCTTTTTGCAAGCATCCTATCCCTAGGAAAGGGGAGTTGCATCACACCCCGAGATCCTTCCCAGGCCCCATAAACCACAAATGGATCCAGATGGTTACCAACTGGAATTTCATCTAAATGTGGAACTTCATCTATATGTGCAAATTGCAGAGGGCAGAGGACTATAATGAACAGGAATACTATGGCAGCCTTTCCCTCGTTTAACTTCAGATGTGTAATATTTAATACCCAGTCTAAACAAGTCGTCTCTACTGCCAGTAAGTGTAGGGAGTTTGTTGATTGGGGTTTTCTTTCCATCCCAACCCTGCCTCCCCCTGCCTTTTTTTCCCCCTCAGAATACAGAACAAGAAGGAAACGTTATCTCGGTGAGGTGACTCTTTACCCCAGTATTGTGCTAAACCACTGTAGCAGTCTCCATGTTTTCCTATGCATTTTCATCAAATTTCATGTTTTCCACAGAGTATTTCAGATTATTGATGGTAACAACAGCAGAACCCTCGATTTCAATGAGTTTCTGAGAGGACTACACCATTATGCCGTGATGATCAATAAGGAAGAAGCACAACAGCTTTTCCAGATGTTTGATAAAGATGGCAGTGGAACAATTGATTTTGATGAATTTCTTGTTACACTGAGAGTGAGTCTGGGAATTCATGTTGTTATTGCATTAAATGGATTAAAATATAGCAGAACAGAAAAAAGCAAAGTAGAATGGAATATTTGCAAATAAACAGTTGTGATTTTTTTTAGCTTAATTGTGGCCTTGATTTAGATACCAAATTTCCTGTGCTGTACTCTGGGTACCTCTGCAGTTCAGCCCAACAATCTCACTTCTTTTTGGCCATTTTATGATGCATCTCTTTATAACAATGAACTTATTCAGAGAAGACTTTTTCTAATCCACCACAGTGATTGATTTTGTCTAAAGTATTTTTGCTCTGCTGAAGCCTAAACAGTTGAGATAGAAGATATTAGTACTTAGAGTAATTAGTAATTTCTTGTTGGAAATATTTAAAATGGGCAGATCAGAAAAGTGTTCTTGGTAGCATTTTCTCTCTTATTGTCCATTTGCTGTTGTATGGGTAGATACTGAATAGTCTTAACCATATTGCCCTTTCTCGCTCATGGACAGTGTAGGCTATCACCACCAGTATATTGTCCCATGTACCTTGAAAGTTTTGCTGCTAGCAACAGCAAGTACTTGAATTTGGAACCAGGCAAATAGTTGGCAAAAATAAAATTATTCTTTTAATAAGCAGCCCTTAAAAACAAAGGAGTCCAGGAAAGGTGGGTGTGCTTCAAAACAGAGATCTTGAGGGCACAGGAACAGACTGTCCGTGTGTGCTGAAAGACCATTCAATGAGGTAAATGTCCAGCCTGGATCGACAGGGGGATTTTGGAGAAACTTTGGAATAAAAAGAGGATGTATCATCTTTGGAAGGAGGGTCAGATCTCTCAGGAAGTATTTAAGTGGGGTGCTAGAGCATGTATGAAAAAAATTAGGAAGGTCAAAACTCAAAATGGTTTTGAACTTAAAATGGTGATTTCTGTAAAGGATAATAAAAAATGTTTTTACAAATATATTAATGGTAAAAGGAAGCATAAGACCAACCTTTGTTCTTCATTGGATGAGGGAGGGAACTTGGTAACTGCAGGTGATCAGAAGGCAGAAGTGCTTAATACCTTTTTTGCCTCAGTCTTTAGTGGGAAGAGACTTCTCCTCAGGACAGCTGCCCTCCTGGGTTGGTAAATGGTGTCAGGGAACAGAATGGTCCCCCCATTATCCAAGGGGAGGCAGTCAGAGAACTGCTGAGATGCATGGATATTCATAAACCTATGGGACCAGAAGGGATCCATCCCAGGGTGATGAGGAAGCTGGCAGATGAGCTTGTGAAGCCACTCTCCATCATTTACCAACAGTCCTGGCTCACTGGTGAGGTACCAGATGACTGGAAGCTGGCCAGTGTGACACCCAGTCACAAAAAGGGTGGGAAGGAGGGTCCTGGTAATTA
>WBMY01018431.1:116641-146601 GCA_013397315.1 Donacobius atricapilla
GAGAAAAGGAGACTCAGAGGTGACCTTATCATTCTCTACAACCTCCTGAAAGGTGGTTTTAGTCAGGTGAGGGTTGGTCTCTTTCTCCAGGCAGCAGCTGACAGAACAAGAGGACACAGTCTCAAGCTGCAGCAAGGGGAATATAGGTTGGATATTGGGAAAATGTTTTCCATGGAACGAGTGATAAAATACTGAAACAGCCTGTCTGGGGAGATGGTGGTGTCACCATCCCTGAATGTGTTAAAAAAAAAAAAAAGGATGTGGCACTCACTGCCATGGTTTAGTTGAGTTGTCAGGGTATGGGTTGGACTTGATGATCTTCCAACCTAGTCATTCTGTGATTGTGTGAATATTTCTTACAGCCTCCCATGTCCAATGCAAGAAGAGAGATCATCCTGCAGGCGTTTCAGAAGTTAGACAAGACTGGAGATGGTGTCATAACAATTGAAGACTTACGAGGGATGTATAATGTAAAATATCACCCTAAATACTTAAATGGAGACTGGACAGAAGATCAAGTTTTTAGAGCCTTTCTGGAAAATTTTGATTCATCGTATGACAAAGATGGGAAGGTAAGTGAAGCATCTAATTGCAAGCCATGAAATCACCATCTGACTCAGAATTTGACTTAGGTTATTAAGTGTGGGAGTAATTGCAGTACCAAACATCCATTTGCATCACATTTATATGAGACATCAGAGTAGATGCACAACCTGTGCACAGCACTCCTGATACAGCTAGCTTGCACAATCTGAGGCAAGGGGCTCTTCAGGAGGTACAAGGGTGGCTGTGAAATTGCATTAAGGCTTGTAGCCTTAATAATCAAATTTCATAGATTTTTCAAAGTACACCCTCAGACTACCCCACAGAATTGCTGACTTAGAAGATCCACATATTTTTCACTTTGGACAACAAATACTAGGATCCAGTTCAAAAGCAGGTTCCCTGCTTTGTTAAGTATTTTATAATCAGTTCTTCTCCAGTGTAATTACTGAGACACTTGACTTGGAAATCAGTCCATAAGAGAAACAGATTTATCTACAGAGAGTTGGAGGGAGAGTGGGGCTGGGGCTACTGCCATGGTCATGTACCCTGAGGAATCATGAGCTGGGACAGAGCTGGGAGCCCTTCCTGCACTCTGGCTCAACTCTGCTTCAGATGCAAAGCCTGCATACCTTTTGTGCTGCACTTCTTATACAGCTGCTTTATAATCATCTCTGAGCCAAGTATGCTCTCTTTCCCCTTGTTATGCATCTGTAAACGTCTTTCGTCTGAACTTAGATCTGTTGACCAGCTCAGAGAAATCCTGTGGTTCACGTGGTGATATTCTCAATCTGAGCAGTTAATAAGACCAACAAACTAGGCTGTAAGTTTTTATCAGTGCTTTGTGGAATGTCTTTAACACTTTCCACTCTCCAGGCTGCACCTGGGTTTTCAGGGCTGCATTGCACTGGTGACTCCTACCTGTCTAATGCTCCACCCGAATCCTTCACTTGCTCTGTTCCCACCACTCTGGCTCTCATTTGTAGAGAAGTGGTGGGTTTTATCTACTTTGGGCATGACCTTGCACTTAGTAGAGCTGACTTTCATCCCTTCTGCTGCAGTATCATCCTCAGAGATCATGGTTTGGAGTCAGCTATCCCCTTCCACCTCCACAGCACTGATGACATCTAGCAAATTTCAAACAAAATACTCCTGCTTTTTCTGCTGAGGTCATACATGAACACATTAAATGAATTCCCAAACTAATCCTTGATTAATTCAGTGCCTGGTTACTCTGAGAATTCACCTTTTGTTCAGCAATCCTGATGTTAGCTCACCTGATTACTGCTTCTTCTGAGAACAGACTGTGGCTTTCCTGAATCAGAAGACACTAATGATACTGCATATCTAAAACCTTTTTAGCAGAAATGCCCTCAAGAATTTGCTGACCATTTGCTAGAAAGGCCCTCTTCACTGTGGTCTTGCTGGGTGCCTCTCAAATAGGCAGTTTTAGTGAGGCTTGTAATTATCTTGTAATGGTAGGACAGTCTGAAGTGGTTCCTTCTCCCTATTGTCATACTTTTCTAAGTTCTCAAACACAAAATGCAATCAGAGCAGATATCATGGAAGTACAGAGTATGATGAGTAGGAAGGAACCCATCAGTATCATCATGTCCAACTCCTGGCCCTGCGCAGCACACCCAGAAATCACACCATGTGCCTGAGAGTGTTGTCCGAATACCTCTTGACCTCTGGCAGGCTCATGTTATGACCAATGCCCTGGGGAGCCTGTTCCAGTGCCCAACCACCCTCTGGGGAAGAACCTTTTCCTGGCATCCAGCCTACATCTCCCCTGACACAACTTCAGGCTGTTCCCTTGGAGCCTGTCACTGTCACCCCAGAGAAGAGATCAGTTCCTGCCCCTCGTCTTCCCATCATGAGGGAGCTGTAACTGCAGTGAGGTCTCCCCTCAGTCTCCTTCAGGCCGATCAGACCAAATGACCTCAGTTTCACTCCTCACACAGCTTCCCCTCAGACCCTTCACAATCTTCTTGGCACTGCTTTGGGCACTCTGTCACAGTTAAATGTCTTTTTAATATTGTTTTGTATTTTTCTATGTGATGTTTATTCAAGAAATGACCTATACAATCCAAGAGTTAAGGCACCACAAGAAACATGCATGTTAACTTGATTATTTATTTTTGTAATGGTCATTTTTAAACCTCAAAATATCCATGAAAGCTATTCAAAACTCTTAGATATTTGAGAGAATATTCGCTTCATTAAGGGAGACTTGTTTAGAGCAATGATATTTTCTCTCTATTGACGCAGTTCGTCACACACACACACACACACACACACACACACACTCTCACACTTTGATTAGAAGGCATGAACTAAAAACTCTTACTTTATTTGAAAGTCTGACTCCATATATAGTATATCTACAAAGGCCAGGGATTGGGGGAGAAGGTTGACACCTCTCCCCATCCCATTGGTCAAGACAACTGTCCATCAGCTGTCCATATCTCTAAGACAAAGAATGTAAACTACCTTGAAAACTCCAATAATATTGGCCAGTGTTTACAGATTAGAGTGTGAGAAAGAACCTAAAACATGAAACTGTGAAACAGAAGGCTGAAAAATTCAGGGCGACACTCTATGGGTGGATATAATGTTCCAGGCTGCCTCTGAATTCCACTGGAAACCTAACCTACTTTATTAATAACTATGAGAAGAACCAGATTATAGCATCCCTGGAAAAAAGTACGTTAAAAATTTTGTTTTCTTAGGCAGCAGTGATTTTAACTTCAGTTCCTAGTAGGGTTAGTTAAACTTTACATGTTTCATCTCCATCCAAGTGTTATGGAGGACAAGAGCTCTTGTTTTTAGTAAAGTGAAATTAAGCAAATTTTAAGTGTCTTAATTCCTCCTGTTAGCTTATTTTTTGTTAGCAGCAACATGAAATAGCAGATGTGCAGTTTCATTAAAAGTTCTTCTCAATGTGTGGTTTTCATTTACAGCATCAAATAAAACCAAAGATTCATTTTCCTATTTTTAATTTCTCTGTCTCAGGTCACAACAGAAGAATTCATGAACTACTATGCTGGAGTCAGTGCTTCAATAGACACAGACACCTACTTTATCGTCATGATGAAGAATGCTTGGAAACTCTAATCACGTTGTTAAAGAAGCAAGACTTTTCTTCCACCTTTTTAGGTTCCTCTGATCAAGTGTATACACAACAACACCCTCCTGTTCCATAACAACAGTTTCCAGTAACTGTGCCAATTACATTCAATCTGCAGAATTAATTCCCAGATGCTTCTGTAGGCTCAGCCTCAGGAAATCAGAGCATAACCAGAGAGTAGATCTGGCATTTGACCACCCCACACATCTGTCCTTTTTCTCTTTGCATCCCTTGGATGTCTTTTCTTTTCTGAGATGAGCTGCTCTTTTATTTTCTGACATCTGCAGTAGGTCACTGTGGCTCCTGAACAACCCCTCTCTCAATGTTAGATACAGCTCTGTTTGGCAGAGGATGCAAGAGATGGAAGCCAAAATATTCTGAAGTGTGGTGGTCTTGGACAGGCTGTTATAAATGGAAGGAAGCCTGTCCCAAGAAGGGCATGTAAACCTGCCACCTGTAACTCTGCAATATCTCTTGGCTTCGTGGGTCTCACTAGTGTGATAGAGCAACTACTGATCTTGCTGCTGGGAACTCATGTTCCCAGTACTGGGAGGCTGGAGGGGTAATTGAAGAAGGGAAGACATGGACCAGGATAAATGCAAAATGCTTTTTAAAGCCCCCCTTTTTTCCCCTGTCTTACAACCAAACATACAGACAACTTTCCTGTGCATACCATGTTTCAACCCACTGTGCAGCTTCTTATAGATTTTCACCCCACTCCTCCTGCTTTGATTCCTTTATTTCTGTATTGTGAGATCATTTTACTTATATTTTTTTTTCAAAGGGGATACATGTGTTACAGTATTTTTTTCTCTCTGTTCCTGGAATATTTGCTGACCTGGTAGCTGTTGCCTGTACATACCTACACTGAAAGTTGCTTATTACTTATTTGTATTTGTAGTGTTTTATGACCAAGATATGACTTCAGGAAGCTTTCTGGGAACTGAAGAACTCATAACTTTCTTATCTTGTAGTCTTCTGTTTCTGATGCTGAATAAAGACTGGGAACCTACCCTTCTTGTCATACCAATGAGGCTGTCTCTGTTCATCTTCTTTGTCCATATAGACAGGGGTAAAATGGTACACAAAGGAAACTGTAAGAAAAAATCCTCAAAAAAATGAGTGTTTGAGTGTGTGTTGTCTAATTTTTCCTGCTTTGATACCTTTTTCATTTTTCTTCTGCTTTCTGCTTTCATTATTTTGCTGCTCTCCCAGACTGAGAAGATGCTGCTGTAGCAAAGAGTAAATGGCTTGTGCATGGCAGCATTTGCTTCATTTCAGGCTGGCAGTGGGTTAAAAGCAGTACAGGGTTATGGAATGGACTTCAAAACCTTCCTGATGAAGTCACAGGTCTTAGTCTGCATTGCTAACAGTTCTAATATTGAAGTCCTGAGGGCTTGCTGCACTGATCCTCTGCAAACCCTGTTTTTCTTTTGTCCAGCAATGATCTCAGTATGGGCAGTAGCTGTATGCAATTCCTTGTGAATGCAGAGCAAATTGTATTTTTTCTTGACCAGTAAGCCTCCAGAAACTTGCATATTGGCTGACACTGGACACTGGTGGAGAAACTCTCTTTATTATTGCCAGCCATCATAAGAGGAGCCTTTACTTACTGCAATACTACTATAGTGCTAATCTATATGAAAAACAAACTTTCTATCAAACAGGGACTGTACATGGTCTGGCAGCTTAAAGAGAATCCATTCACTTTTATTAATTAATTTCACAACATTGTGTCATGCTATCTGTCTTCTCTTTCAAACAGCAAGAAAGTAATGTGCATGGACTGTGGGAATCACAAAATGAAAGAAACATTTCCTTTTGATTTGCTATCTCATGTCTTCACACCCTGCAGTGATCTGATGGGCTGATATTTGTTCAAGCGAAGTGGAAGTTTTCATCTGAATAACTGCAGTCAGTTCGTACAAATAGCTTCCAATTTCATTTAATCCCAAACTGATACACATTTTCAGAATGGAGGATTGTTACTGAAAGCAACTGTGCTTTTTTGAAACCAGAAGAAGTTTTGTCACTGGCTTCTGGGAGCCTTAGTTGAGCCTGTGGCAGCTGAGAAAAATCCTGTGCTTCAGGACAAGATTTCTACACTGAGCCGGACTAATAGGATTTGTGTGGGGACTTGAAGGATGTGATCCAGGAGACCTTAAACCCCCCTCACTCTGGTGGTGTATCCCTGGTGCTCTCAGAACAGTTCCCAGCCCAGGCCTGCCTGCATGTGGACTTCATTGCTTACTGGATATGTTCCGTGGGAATGTGGTTCCCAATGGAGTCATTTCAACATTTGTACAGAGCTATGTTTCCAAGGGCTAGTTTCAGGTGCTTCTGAAGTCAGTGGCAAAGTTTTCTTTCACTTCTGTGGGAACAGAGTTGCTCTTGGAGCAATATGAATAACAGCTGGTAACATCAGAAAAGGTATGGAGCTTTCGGGAAAAAAAAAATCTGGGAAACAAAACCCAGGATTTTTCACTAGTAATCAGACTCTGTAGAACTCAAATTGGAATCTGTCCTGCACGAAATGTAATTTGATTAATATGTGTGCAAATTAATGGAACAAACACAGGCATTAGCTGCTAGATAGTAAAATCTCAGCTGAGGAACATGCAGCCATAATAGCACACTGGACACACACACTGGACATTCAGAGGAAGAACTTTTCAAAGATTAAAGGAAAGTAAAAGGGACTTGATCCAGGCAAGATGGATTTTCAAGACTAACAGCAAGAGCCCACATACTCCCTTCAGCACTTCACTCTCCTCTGTGATCTGAGAGACACAAAAATGAAGCTGAAAGATCCTTGTTCAGCTGCAGCTGCAGTGTGCTGGTTACAGACCCAGCAGATACAGATAAGTGGTGATGCTGTCCTGCCAGCCTGTGGCTCCACAGCACACACAGCAGATTTTGGGAGATAGGTAGCAATGCGCACCATGGTATCTGGTGCTAGCATCGAGATGGGAGATCTTGGTTGGTACTTCATGTTCGAAGCACTATTTCTTCATTCTGATTGTGCAACAGATGCTAAACAGGATGGCACAAACCACAGAACATCTGAGTCTGCAGGGCTGGGGGCAGACCCAGAGGTGGTGGCTTTGCCTGTGCTTTGAGTTCCAGCCTACTGTGTGGCACAGTGTCTTGTCAGGAATAAGGTCTATTCTTCCCAACAGCCAGCACTGAAATTTGTTCCAAAAATGTTGGTAGAGCCCTGCAAAAAAGAGGTAAAAGGCTCACTCATAACTCTTCCAGAACTCTGCCCCCACTAGCTGCCTTTGCATTAGCCATCGGAGCACCTTGGTGACACCACCCCACTTCCCCAAAAGAGCACAAGGTATGGGGAAAAAGAGGTGTGGGACAGCTTTTTGTTCTGATGTGCTCCTCTGGGAAAGGTGGCACTTCTGCAGCTTTCTTCACTACATTTTCATTCTGACCTCCTTGTGCTCCTTGTGGCTTCATGTTTCTGTCCATGATAGGAAATTTTTGGTTTGATGTGATATAGAAATGTTTTTTGTTTTATACTGTCTCCTGCAGAATAAAATTCTTATTCAAGCATCCGAGTTTAATGCAAGCCCCACTCTCTGCCACATATTCTTGAAACTATACCACAAGAGATTTTCAGTGATCTGGTTCATTCTGCTGCTCTCATGCTACAAAGCTGTCTTGGCACAGGCAGATGGCAGCAGCAGAAGTTTTGCAGATGAAACCACCTGTGCACATTGCTGTATAAAAGCCAACTTGCCTTTATGTAACTCCTTGCACCCACTGCTGCCTCACACCTCTGCAGCCATGCGGGCAGAGAAGGGCTTTGCCGTCCCAGAGCTGTCAATGGCAGAAGGAGCAAGACCAGTGATTTTGCTGATTTTTGGCCTGCAGCTCCTATCCTCCACACTGGTTGCACCAGCAGCAGCAGCAGCAGCACACTGAGGTTTCCTAGTAAAACAGGTAATGCAAAGAGCAACCTGGCACTGCCAGCAGCTGCCTACTGTCTATGCCACTGTGATTATAGCTTGCGCTGTTTCTTTAGCTTTTGTCTCTTGTAGGGTGAGCAGAAAGCAGGATCCCCAGGAGCCTGTGCTCAGGTGGCTGAAAGCTGCCTATTTGCAGCAGCCCCCTGGCCATACTGGCATGCCTCCTCTGAGTCTGAAACCCCTGTGGTTTCAAAGAGAGCTTGGTTCTGGCTCTAGCACCTCTTCCATGCTCATGCCTGGAGGTTTGCAGCCACCCCAGGTGCAGCAGTCCCACCTCCACAAAAACCTGGACCCAGGCTTTGTCCCAGCTCACCACACTGCTGCTGATCCCAACAGGAGCTGCAGCTGGAGACTGGGGACAGGATCCAGCCTTTGTTGAATATCTTGGAAAGAAAAGAAGCACAAGGTTTTGTGGAAGTTGAATCAAGTCTGGTTTTGTGTGGAAAAGAAGAGATTGTGGTAAAATGTGAGAAGTGTTTATTCTTCTGAGATAAATCTGTTCCTTTTTTTCATTGAAAACATGGTATTTTTTCCCAAAAGCTGCATTTTTTTTAACTTTAAAAAGGCAGAGTTTTTACTTTTACTTTAATTTTTTTTTTTTTTTTTTTTTTTTTTTTTTTTCTTTTTTGGTTCTCAGAACTCAGACTANTTTTTTTTTTTTTTTTTTTTTTTTTAGTTTATGTACATTTTCTGGCAAAACCATTGTCCGAATATGTTAGAGAAGCTCCAACTTTGTGGTATAGATTTATACCTTTAGACATTTTCATCAAAGCATTTCTGCTTTGTGTCTCATTTTTTCTCTTGCTTGACAAACCTTTGGGGCTTTTTACATTCATTCAGTGATGGTACTGATGTTGGACTAATCTAATTTCACTGTGACATGTAAGTTACGCTGTCAATATTTAACAATAACCGGAAAAACATTTCTCTCTCCCTTCTTTTTTTTTTGGAGTCCACAGCAGCAGCTCTGTTTCCCAATGAAAGAATGTCAATCCATTGGCCTTAGTGTCATCCAACTAAATTCTGCATTGGAGCTTGCTTCAGCCATACATCCTAATATCAGCTTTGTTGCGGGCTTGATTTTTCCCCCAGGTCGCATCTGAGCAATGCTTTTTTGAGCTGCACGATGCCATGACACCAGCATGTGTCCAAGTGCTGGGCTCTTCACGTCTGAAACACGTGGCTTCGTGTTTCAGCAGGTGGCGCTTAGAAGCCAAGGAAAAGCCATTCTGCCAGAAACCTGGAGCTGCTGCGTGAGCAAGTCGGTATAATTTAGCAATTGCATTTGCTGACATTATCAATTGTTTTTTTGTGTGTCTGTACATTAGATTTGTTTTGCCAAAGCTCTGTGACACACAGGAGTGCTAATTTGGGTGGTTTCATGATCACAGTAATAAGGAGGTGTTTGACTCTACAATAATTCTTCACAGAGGTGGTAAGTCTTCTTTATATCACATTTTATCTGTTTTTAAGTGATAGTTTCAGAAACCCCACAACCACAGAGATAACTAGCTTGATTTAAAAGTGTATTGACTAAAGTCCGACTGCTTCTCCCCCCAGGCTGCAGCACTACTGTATTGCTGTGCAAATACAGGTCTTCAAATCAATAAACACTACTGCTAAGAAGCTGTACTCCTGCCCTGCAGAAATACCCTGCCAGCATCACCATGTTCCTTGCTGCCAGAAGAGCTGGCTTCATAGTCAGCTTCCGCTTGCCAAAAATTGCCCTGGATTCAGCTACATGACCCTGTAGCAGTGCTCATCAGGCCACCCTTTCAACATTTATTTCATAGCCCAGACCTTACTGCACATCACAGGCATTCAGCTGTCCCTCCACCCTGGCAGAAGCAATCCTCCTGCTTCCCACACTTAGCTGGTCGTCTGCTGCCCCACTGACATACACAGTATTTGTGTGTGTTTTCTCAGCCTGTCTGATGAATGTGCACAAGGGGAAGAACAAACTGGTGAAGGTGGTAAACAATCTAATGCTTTAAGCCAGGGATTATTGCCTTGAGATGTAATTAGCATTTTTCAGCATCATTAGAATTAGATCATGACTCACTGTTAAAACTGACCATAGTCTAAGTTTATTTGTGTACAGCTAAGACACATTTGCGTAGTGCAGGAGAGAGAGTGCTCATAGTGCTAGGAGGCATCTGCACGAGCTACATATTAACAGGGGGCAAGGCAAAGATGGGAGGGCATCTGTGTGGCACCAGGACTGCAGGAGAGAGGCTGGGCCACAGTGGGCACATGGCAGAAAGGAGCAGGCAGCTCCAGGCCCTGTATCATAAAGCAGCTACACGGAAACCAGGGTCAGTAAGCTGGGTGTGAATGTGGAGCTGAGGAAGAGCACTGGAGGCAGAAGGGGGGGAAGGAAAGTTGTGCTGAACTAAAGGAAGTGCATGGAGTGTGTGAAAGCTGAGCAAAACTTCTCTGTGATTGTTGAGGCAGATGGGAGTTTGTGGACAGCTCTGGAGAAACTGTCATGTAGAATAAGGAAACTGCTTGACAGATTGTCCAGACAGACATGGCTGTATCCTCATATATGGACTATATATAACTTGGTCATAGACAGGAAATGCTTGTGGTGTTTCTGGCTTTGGTGCATATTTGGCTTTATTTTTTTTCCCCATGCAAAGGTGAAAGTGGTTCTTGTGTACATCCAACAAATACGTTACAGGATTACAAAAATTGAAAGATGCGTAGCACATACTGCAGAGAATTTTCCTGACATGCTTTTGCTTCTTCCTCTATCCCCTTTTTGTTTGTCACTGTGTCTCGGGAAGAAGGTGTCATTCCAGTATAGTCTGTCTGTATCTACAGTCACACTGTGCAAGTTCTCACAGTATGAGCATTATCAGCATCTCTTTTTGAAAGGAAATGCAAGCACTATAAAGCAAATGAATGCCCAGGGATTTGGTCTTTTTCTTCTGTATCAATTAATTCTTCATTCAGCAGTAATCAGCAATAAAAAGCATTCTGTAAAATGTCACTGGAATGTCTTGAGGCAAATCCGAGGCCCCTTTACACACAGTAGCTGTTAGGTTCTCCCCACTTGAAAATTTCCCTGGTGCTGGGTGGAGGTTGAGGAGGTGGTCTTGGGAAGGCTGGTTTTGGCTTGATGTCGTCCTGAATTGCTGTTTGGCTTGTACTGTCTCCTGCAGCATTAAATTCTGATTCAAGCAACTGAGTTTAATGCAAGTCCCACTGTCTGCCATATATTCTTGAAACAAGGCCAAAAAAGATGTTCAGTGATCTGATTCATTCTGCTGCTGTGGTGGCACAAAGCTGCCTTGGCAGAGGCAGATGTAAGCAGCTGAGGTTTTGCGACATCTTCGTGACCATTACCAGTCAGAACAAATCTGAGCACCTCATCCTCTGAGGGTAAGAGAGTACTCTTTTCACCCTTAGACTCTGAGAATGTGAATATAACTAGGTGAAGGAGAATTTAAAAGAACTAGAGGAACTGAGAGTGCACAGTGAGGTGAACCCCAAGTCCGGAGTGCAAGAAAGCAGCTTGGATGTCCCATGGCCACACCATTTTGCTGTCATGTAACCATGTGGCTGTAGCAGCTTTATCTCCAAGTGTGTGCCCAGAATATGCAGCATTCAAGGAGGACGGTGAGGTGGCTCAGCCATAATGTAAAAAATATATATATAAATGTAATACCATAAAGAAAAAAGACATAATGTAAAAAAAAGTAAAAACTAAAAAAAAAACCGACAACAAAAAAGAATATTAATGAACAAAAACCATCTCCTGGCAAATTATAAGTTATTTAAAAAAACAAATTAGGTCTTGTGATCACTGGCAGGATTCCATCCATCTTCCTATGTCGGATGTGGCATGAGAACATTGCCTGTCCAAATTCATAGTATTTGTGTGCAGTCACAGCTACTGGGAATAATGCTAATAAACATGGAATTGGAAAGCACTCTGGAATGCTACACTAATAATTGTGTAAGAGATGCAGAAAGGACAGCATCATGCAATTTACAGTCCTAATTCAGCTTCTAGGAAGAGAAAGGACTTTTCTTTGCCTAGTTGGTACATGAAATGTTGAAGACCTCAAAAGTGTTAGCAGAGGTACCCGTGGATCCTGTAACTGTCTTAAGGGCAGATCTTTGCCAATAGCACAAAGTAGTGGCATTTTGGGTGTGCTTTGTTCTAATTTACGTCTCAAAAAAGCCCCAAAACAAAACAAAAAAACCCACCACCCACCAAAAACACCCAACCAAAAAAAAAAAACCCCACAAACAAACCAAACCAAACCCCAACCAAAACCTAAACCCATCTCAGGAATATGAGGTGGGCCCATGTAACATTTTTGATGGGCACTCAGCTAACTCCCATTGTGGTGCTCAAGCTCCTGAATCCCCAGGCACCTAATACTTGATAGCAACTCTAATTTACTGTCTTTTTGTCTTTTTACTGTCTTTTGACTGACCGGGGAGAAATTAAAATAGACTGGGTTCTATTTAAAAGCTATTTGTTGCCATATTTCTTTCTAAGGCATTAATAAGAGCTTAACTCTGTAACCAAGAGGGGAACAAAAGAGTTCATTAATTTCTATGAGACCTGCTGTGATCCTCACCTGGGACTGCATTGTCACTGCTCTGGATTATTCAGATTGGAAGATCAAAATCAGGTTGAATTAAATTTAATTTCTGCTGCAGTGAAGACTGCTAGCAGCATACTGAATGCTGAGATAGGCTATTTCTTACTGGAATACAGGAGAACCCACTTCCCTACAGGTGTAGCATTGCACTGTGAACAGAGTGCATGAGGGAGGTGGGAACTCACAGGATATAGGAAAATAAAACCAGTAAGCTTCAGTATCCTGCTTGTGGTATAGAAAAAAATGCATGCTGTTATTCTTGTGAGATTTACTGAATTTTGTAGAAGTTGGACATCGTGACATAGGCTTCCTCATTGTTTGGTGATCTCATGTCACTGTTAGGCAGCATCTGGAATAGAGTGTCATCCAGGGGCTCTGGATGGGGCTGGCCAGAGGGATCCAGGGAACAAGTGGAGGAAAGGTTGAAACCATCCTTGTGCAGGGTCACCCTGTTGCTGTGGCAAACCTCATATGTGCTGGAACTGCAGCTGCCCTCAGTGACTGCAGACTGGCTGGTGCCCAGGAGCCTGTGCAGGGCTTCAGCTGGCCAGACTCCTTTGTCAGACACTGGCAGGTTTAGGTTGTTTTTGTCTGCCATCACAGGGATCATCTTCAGGTCTGATCCACTCCTGAATTTTGATGGAAGGCTTGTCTCTGGAGCAATTGATGGCTGCAGAAAATTTTCCAGTTCAGCTTTTGCCCAAAGGCCATCCACTTTATGGATATGAACATGACCAAAACTCTCTGGGTTAAAGCTTATATCAAAATTCTGTGTGGCAAAGGGAACAGTACAGTTAGTCAGCAGTGGGTGGTAGCTTAAGAGAAAAGATAACTGAAAGATAAAAAAAGATAAATAAAGTTGATGATTTATTTGATTTTGGTAGGGTAATTATTTTTTCTTTAATTCTAGATGTAACCCTGAGCAGGCTGAACGATAGGTTAGCACAGAATAAACTATCACATGTCTGAAAATCCCTTTCCCTAATAACTTCATCTATCCTGTGTCCTCCTCTGGGCAGTACCCCTGGAGAGTGTTTTATGCTCTGTACAGTGTTTCAGAGACTCTTCTGAGACATACATTTTTTGCATGCCTGCCATTTCACAGGAAGGAGTGTGCCCACCCAGGTGGTTTCTTTCAGTTTTACCTTCCTAATTTAGCAGCAAGGGAAGTAAAAATTTGCCACGACTTCCTGAAACACTTGAGGAATCCCTGAACTGGAGAGCACAGGGGCTAGGAGAGCTGTGTTAGGCCTCCTATGAAATTAAGAACATGCTAATGTATCTGGAATGAACAGCACTAATGATTTACTTGTCCATCTGGCTTGTAACTGGCAAAGCAGTTCATATACTGCATGATGTATGAACAATGCTGCTGGCCATGTCAGGATACATGGACATCACCAGGGATGTTTGCAAAAGGTCCCCATCCAGCCCCATGATCTCAGTTTCATAGAATCACCAAAGCATCTTGGTTGGAAATGAGCTGTGGAGTCCAACCATCTGCCAGAAGCAGGGCCTGGATTAGGCTATTCAGAGCCCTATCAAGCCAAGCCTTTAGCATATTCCAAAGGGGAACCTACTTTGTTTTTGGCAGGCTACACAGTGTTTAATTATTTTCACAAGAAAGATTCTTTCCTTGCATCTGGAAGAAGTTTGCCTTGAAGCAACACATGCTTGTTGCCTCTGGTTCTGTCACCACACAGCCCTTCAGTGAGAGCACCTTTCCCATATTTCTACATACACCTTAGGTATTGGAAGGTTGTAAGTAGTATTCCCCACCCCAAGCTTCCTTTTCTTCTATAAATAAACTTAATTCTTTGAGCCTTTCTTCATACATCAACTTCCCAAGACCTCTGCAGTTACTTTGCTCAAGTCAAACCTCAGGCACTAGGTCAATTGTGTGTTATTTCCATACCTTTGACTGACATCTGCATAAGCAAATGTGGCCCCTCTTAAGTGAAATGTAAAGTGATTTCTGAAAGATGTCCTAGTTCATGCAGAAAATGCACATACTGTCACTCAGGAGCATTAGTTTTGTCCCCAAAAGTCTATACTCAGATGTAAAGAACAGTGGAAGAACATACGTTTTTTGGCTTCTTGCATAGTTGCTCCAGTGTTTTTTTGTGGTCAGGAAGGTTTGGCCATACAACAGGCTTGATCCTGAAACAGCAACAGTAGACAAAAAGCAGCATTAGAGGACTATGTTGAGGTATCAGAGGTTCATATTGCATTATTTGTACTAGTTCTCACAAAGCCTTAGGGCTGGCTGGCATTACCCAGAATAAAGACAGAGAAGCGTCAGAATAAACCAGACAAGAGAAGAGGAATTGTGAAGGTCACCAAAAAGTTCTTTGGAGAGCACAAATTGTCACAGTTAAAAGAAGACACTTCACTAAGTACTGGAAATGCAGCAAATAATGCTGGCAAAGACTTTGATGCTTGTTTTCATCTAGATGTGTTAACAGGGTTCTGTCTAGTGAAACTGTTTTCTGCAAGTGCAAGAGGACACTGTGGTTAAAGTGGAAATTTGCTGATACTTGCTTCTGCGTGTTCAATTAATTTAAAGAATGGCATATTATCCCATTCCTTGGCCAGCAATTTGAGCTTCAGACATCTGTCCTGTAGCCTTGTTGCACAGGTCTAAATTTTACTACCTCGATTAGCAAAGTTCTCATGTGGTGCTGCTTGATACTCTCAGCTATGATACATCTAGAGGAGGTCACCCAACTGATACCCTATCATTGCAGTGTTATAATTATACATGTCTATATTATATATGTGTATATATTATTTTTGTGTCTGTGTGGCTGTGCATATGCACATGTATAAAACCCTCTTCTTTTTAAAATGCAAATGTCTGGGATCAAAAAGTCTCACCCATTTCTGCTGCAGTTTTATGTAAGCAAAACTTCTAGCAAAGTTAGAGAACTGCAGGTTCCCAGCAACACTAAAATGCAAGAACAAGATACCTCAAGCTACCTCTGTACTTGTGAATAGAGAGCACTAGGTCAGAGAACTCCAGTGTATAAAATGTTTAATTATTAAAATAGTTTGTGGCATGGTATGGCTGAGGCCAATTAGCATTGGCCAAGTAATCCCCATGTTTAACACTGCCAGGTGATCACCATGTGTTACTCTGGAGTTAGCATAGCCCAAGTGTTGTCCCAAAAAGCAGCTCACACAGAGTTACCTCTCTCGAGCTGGGTGTCGTGGACAGGCTGCTCTGAATGTCATGGAAGAGTCCTGGCCTTTCTGTCTTGCAAGGAGTTAATCTTCTACAGTTAAACCTGGATTTTATTCCTCCAGATTCTAGTTTCATAATATTATCTGCATATCTGTTCATTTTCTTAAGCTTGTCAGCTCTAGTGAGCCATGTCATTAAAAACGTGTTTACAGTCATCCATCTACTTCTGTGTAGCAGATACATGAAAAAACCCTTACGCAGACCAAGGACTGCTTGGGTAATGAATGTATCCTTAGTCCCACTTCCGCCTGATCTCCCCTCATGGCTGGCTGGAAGAGGATTTGGCCAGGCTGGTGTCTGACACCAGCAAGCCCCTGTTGCAGAGGGCTCTGCCCTGCTGCTTCTTAAAGCACTGCAGAGCAAACACTCTGCTGACTCAGCCTGTGCAAGTGAAAGAGGTCATCACCCTGGTATGGTGTTTCCACACTTCTTAGAAGTTTACTAAAACCCACAGGTCCCTTTCTTTTCTGGATTTTGCTTGAAGTTTGTGAGACAAATTAGCCTCCAGAGGGACACTGTCTTTTTAAGTGTTTTGTGGTGACTTTGGCTCGCCAAAAGTCCTAGTGTTTTGAGCTCAAGACTGAAATCTGGTCCAAGTGGAAGGTCATTTTCTGCCTGCCAACACTGTCTCTTATATTGCTCATTTCTACTCTTTGCTTGCCATCAGCTTGATACAGAGTTCCAGAGATGGAGAGAGAATAGTTCACAAATATAACAGGGAAAGCAGTAAGACTGTCAGAACAGGATTAGGTCCCAGCACCTTTTCTGATACAAAGACATTACCTGTTTTCCCAAAAAGCTACGATCAGTGCAATCATAACAACGGACAGAATGAATCCCAGGATGGAAAGTATAACCACGACCACACTGCTATCTAAAGGAAAACAAAGAAAATCAGCCAATGCATGTAGATGTCTCACTGTTAAGCCACCATAACAGTGATGTCTTTTCAGATGATAAATCAGGAATTAACTCCAAGCATTGCACTTGCCTATCACCGGGCTGATGCAATGGCTCATTTCTCCGGCGTCCGTGAGGGAGGTAAATGATAGGCTGCCAGAGCATCAGCACTTGGCTGAGCTTTGAGCTGGTTTCACTAACTGGATTGAAGCAGCTTGAAGTGAGCTGTCACCTCCCCTGCACTGAAACCACCACTCGCTGTGTCCTCACAGCAGCACAGAGATGACTTATAATACTCGTAGTGCTGAGGTGCCCCTGGGGACTGAAGGGACCCAAGGACCACAAAGATTGTTCATGCACAGTGATGAGATTTTCTCATCATATTTCATCACATCTGTGTTGCATTTGTGATTCAAGTGCTATGTTGACAGCCAAGCCCAGGGTCCTGAAGTGGGTCGTGTTCCACAGCTCTTTGTGCCTTACTCGAAATGCCTGATGCAAGCTCTTCCTTCTTCTGGCAAGCCAGCCAGCAGCAAGCAATGAGTCAGCCTTCATCTCCCTCTGCACCCACACCCTCATGCTCTCATGGCAGCATTTCCTCTGACCTTATTGCTTTTGAGTGAGATTTAAATCTTCATGGAGAGCCAGCCCCAGACCAGAGCAACTCAGCTGCTCTGTGAGTCACCTCCTCGGAGTGCCTGTGTCTGTGGGGGCTGACCCTGCTGTGGCCCTGGGCTCTTCCCTCCCCATTCTCTCATCCTTGCCGCTGCCGAGGCTGTCCAGGGAACCCAGGCCCCCAGCCCTGCTTTCCTCCAGAAGGACGGGTGTTTTCAGCCCTTACAGCTTTCTGTGGAGTGCTGCTCGCTTGCTGTCCTGAAGCTCTTGGAAGTGCTCCATTCACTCCATGTGCCCTTAAAATAATCTCCATTGGGCTGAGAACGTACTTTCACCTCATACGATACTTCATTTTCAAGGTTTTTCCCCAGCAATTTTATCTGAAGGTAGGGTGACTCTTTTGTCTAAACACACACACACAAAAAGTACAATTATTTTTCCAGCAGGCAGTGGAGAATTATCCTCGAGTACATCAAAATATGTGAGATCAGGTGCATCCCTGAAATACTGTGCTGTTTCCTCCATCTCTTTAGCTATTGCACAGGGGCTTAGCAGGGCATCAGCCTAGTTAAAGAGCAGCATAGTCCAGATAGTATGAAAAAGAGAGACAAACGCTGGCTAAAAGCTTTTTGGAAAACAGCTGCAAGTATTAACTGTGCTTTGTGGCAGCTGATAGTGCAGTAGGAAATACATGCTTCCCTGAAAAGGCTCAGAGGAGAGATGGAGAAAAAATATATTTTTGCAGCATAAAAAAGACAAATGTCTGAGCGGGCAGTTGCAGGGAAGAAGCTGAAATCTTGCAGTGCTGCTCTGGTGCTCTCCGTTTCAATGTATTTCACTGCCTGAATCCATTTTCTTTTTCCCCTAAGTTCTTTGATGTTTGATCTTCGTATATTTTCAAGCCTAATCAACAGGGAGGGAGATCTAATCTGTGAAACAAAGAGCAGTTAATAAGCAAGCTCTAAGTGATGTCCAGCTGTTAAAAAAAAAATTACTTGTGGGTAGAATTGCCTTAAGGTTTGGGTCTTGACATGCTTCGATGATGTGGGACTTGGGAGGAGGTTAACAAATCTTGGGAAGAAGGAAGTAGTGATTGAATGGACACAAAAAATGCAGAAGTTTTGGGCCATAATAGAGGACATTTGGCAGAACCCCCAAGATACTAATAAAGACAACTTGGTGACTGTGCTGAATTAACACTGAACTGGGTAGAAGGTAATTGTGGCAGGAGCAGATCATGACTGCTGACTCATGGCCCACCGGGTCATGAGAGCCATCAGTTTAAGAGAAGACAAAGACTGAGCCTGAGGGCTAATTAGCATGAGATGTGAGAGAATCATTAACTGATAGAAGTAGGAATTCTAATTAATAAGAGAACTATGTAGCTGGTGGTCAAGGAACACTAATTAGTTTGTTTGCTAAAATGTATAAATAGTAAAACGTTTTGGTAGTTGGTGTGCTTGATTAGTGGAATACCACTGAGCACCCAGGCTCCTACAACTGGAACAATCAATGTCTCTCAAGTGTGTAATTACTGGCTTGTTGCACCCCAGATAACAAATCTGATTTTTGTGGACAACACTGTGTTCCCTCTGTAAAACCCAGGTGTAGTCCATGCTTTCAAATAAATTGTGACTAGCTTTTGCATGGCTGCCCTAGTGGCAGGGGGGCACAGAGATCCTGGTAGCTTGGCAGCTCCTGTCAGACCCAGTTCATAGACAGCTGCAGCCTCAGACAGCCTGAGGGTGGGAGAGCTGCAGGACTGCATTGGAAGCCTGGAAGGATTCCATGGAAAAGGAGATGTGAAGAAATTTGCAAAATAAGTAAAGAGGTCACATGTTTTACTGACTGATGAGCACAGAAAATAACAGCAAAATCACCACAGCAAAGAGCAAACTTAGAATGGTACAACACATTAGGTCTTCTATTCCCACTGCAAAGCCCAAATGAATGAAACCTCTTTTGGCTGATGAAATTTCCAAATGCCAAATATTGCACCTTTCCAAGTTTTCAGATCTGCAGAAATGAAGATTTGATAATTTTTACATGGTACAGGTAATTTTGATAATGTTTGACTTTGGAAATTAGTGTAAGCACACCAATACATCACCACTTACCTTCCAAGTACCTTCTTTCTGCCGATAGGCTACTTGGTGTACTAATTTGTCCTTTAAATATTTCTTCCTTGAGTGTGGTGTACAGTAACGAATAAGATATTCATTTGCCTCCCTTTCATATGTGATGTTTATAGCAAATGGTACTTCGGGCTTGACTGCAAATGACAACAAACCAGGATATAACAGGAGCAGAGTAATGTTACTAGAAAATAAACAGGTCTTGAAATGAAAAAAAAAAAGTTGACTTCAAGTTACAGCCCTGCAGGGTTACCTATCTTGAGGAAGAGCTGTCCTGAGTTAGGCAATCCACATGCTGAGCTCCAGTTTATCCTTACACCCTGATCCTGAGATCCCTGGGCTTGATTTTGACCTGCTAGAGAAGCAGTTTGACCAGCAGGGGAGGTGCTTCTGAGGGATATGACATTTAGCCTTGGAAAGCAATTCCTGAGCATGCCCACCCCTGTGGCAGCTTGAAGGCCTGAAATTCAGTCCCTCTAGCTAGTGCTCTGTGATGGAGGCCCCCTGGCAAAATCCACCTGGGAGGAGGCACTGGAGAACAACCTGTGCTTAGGTACCACTGTGGCTGTCTGTCAGGGCAGTGGGACAGAGGAAGGGATAAAGTCTAATAGTGCTAGATAGACCAGGGCGGGCTGTGGCTCCAGACCCTTGCTATGAACCCACATCTGACCTGGTCTGCGGGAGACTGTGCCAAAGACCATCCGTGCAAGTACATCAAGTCCAAAATGCAGCCCCCAGGGCTCTCCCCGAGCTGAGTCTGAGCTGGATGTTCTTGAGACCTGCAGGGACTTGTGGCTGTGGCACTGAGGCTTCCTGAATTCACCTTGTATAAGTACATCAGCTCTCACAGCAACACAGAGCCCACAACTCTCTCCTCTCAAGACAACACATATAGCCATAAATTGTTCTCACTCCTGCAACCCCCAGATACTTAGATCTTCCACAGTTTGTAGAGACTGCCAGAGATGGTCCAGGCTGGACCGTAAAACAGACGTTATGTAAGATTATTACAAAATTATTGGACTGAGGTAGAAATGTTTCAAAAGAGAGGGATGTTGGCTGTGCCTACTGCCAACCAGAGACAAAGCAATGTGGCATCAGAGAAGAACAGAGAAGAATCCGTCCTACATAGGCTTCTCTGCTGCCCTGCAATGACATTGTTTCCTAAGAGCAGTAAACTCTGTGTATCCCCTCCTCCCCTTGAGTTTCCTATTTCTTGGCTCAGGCAGATCCCTAGTGAGGTCCCTAGTGTGTCTTAGCCCATGCACAGTTATCAGTGCAGGATGCACCTTGTTCAGACTACAGTATACACCACAATATGAAGTGAGATCTTGCAACCTTGTGCTCCCTGTACCACTGGGCTCATGCTATCTGTAACGTGGACAGTCCCTAAACTCCATAATCCCTAGTCAGAGCTAAACAAAAGGTTCCTGCTTGGCAGTTCATCCACACTCAGGAGCAGTTACTTCAGCCATGGACGGGATTCAGTCAATGTTCCAGTCTGGGCAGTGTCACAATCAGCCTGAATTCAGCTACTCATTCTGAATGGAGGTTTATCATATCTGGCTTTGAAGCAAGGGAAACACTACACTCTGATAAGAGCCCAATCCAGGCTACATGCCATTTTATGCTGCCTTTATGTCATCCAGATTGACCCTTAAGCCTTGTGCTGGGCTGTTTTTTTCCCCAGTAACCCCTAAACCTTTAAAACGTTCAAAATGTTAAGTGTCTCACCAATGTCAGTTACAACCAGACTCCTGCAGACCCTTCTCTTCATCTCAGAGTACATGCAAACATCTCTGTTTGAGAGTATATCAATGAACTGTAAGAAGAATACATCATCCTGTTTCTTCATGTCGGAGCAGGCATAATTGTTGTCTTCCTTGGTACTGTTGGCCAAAGTGACACGACAATCATTTCTTCTCAGTGTTAATATGACTTGACTACTTACTATAAGGGATGAATCCTGCTTGCTCATTTCACTCATCTCACTGAAGTGAGACTCTACGTGAAATAAGAAATAACGCAATGCAAATAAGGAGTTTGAGAGATTGAGAGTGTTTTTCCTTGTGGTCCTTGAGCACAACAGTAAGGTGACGTGAATTACATTAAGCATCATGGACCTCTTGAGAAAAAAGTGCAATTATTTAATTGGAGGTATATGTATTAAAATATTTGCATCTTCAAAAATTATCTTACCACTGCTATTTTTAAAATATAGGGCAACGTGTTTTAATGCTCTTTGAAGACAAATTTCTTATTGACTTAGCTGGTAGCAAATAGAGGGTCAACAGTCAGCCTGGCCACAAAGGAATCACACAGCAGTTTTAGAGCTTTTTTCCACTGGCTCCCATGTTTGAGAACTGCCGTAAAACTTCAGTCAAAACCCATAAAAAGTCCCATGAAAATAGAAAAATTCTAATAAACTATGAGCAAAAAAGGAAATAATTAGTGAGTAGTATATAAAGATTTACAAAAAAATATCCACTTCTTTTTTTGGCTGCCACACAACTTTCAGGAAAAACAGAAAAAGGGAAAAGGATCTGTATGCTCAAGAAACAAAATTTGATCTTCAGCTTGGCACAACAGTAAAAAACAAGGGTGGAAAGAGTTTCAAGGCCTTGATAGGAAGTGGAGATGTCTGATGTGTTTGATAAGTGTTGGAGGTTTATGTGCTTATTTTGGTGTATTTCTTGTATGTCTCTGTGTGCAAAGACAATAGGTGAGTTTTTGTTTTAACCTAAATGCAGGCATTTTCTTGGATGTGGAAAACTAACCTTCTGCTAAAGAATTTTCTGTAGCAAGGATTTGTGTCTTCAAAAACATTTTTTTAAAATACCATTTAAATTAAATTAAAGCTCTCAGTTCATGCTGAGCTACATCTATATTTCAGGCATTCCAGAGCAACAGAGGCAAGATCAGAGCTATTGGAGACATTATAATCCCCTTTAGAGACCCTTCCAGCTCTTTCTTTTTCTCATTAGGGAGTTATGTTCTCCTTTGGTAAACTACTCTTCTTCGCAGAATATAGTAATCAAACTCAGCAAAACACTCTGAAGCAGGATTTTTTTCTAGCTTTGCTGCCCCTGTTTCCCTGCATGCGACAACCTGACTCACTAGTGCACAGCATTTCACTTCCCAGGTGTTTACCAAGGGACAGACTGACGGCACTTACCACAGAGACAGCGTGTAGTTAGTGGTGTAAGGAGGCAGCTCGGTGAAATTGCAGGTCAGGCTGCTAAAGGAGTCCTTAATTTCCAGCTGGCTGAAGCAATCAATGTCAAAATTATCTGGTTCATCATCCCCGAGAGTCCCTAAGGAGATAGTCACAAGATGTTACTGAAATAAACCTGTGAGTGTATTTGATTTGCAGCTCCATATCATAGGACATTGTTTCTTCATGTGGCCTCCTGAAAGAAAGAGGACCAACCCACCTGTTTTGTAAGAAGGGGATAAACCTTGTCCAAAATAAAGTTAAAACCTGTTAGCACCTTTCAAGGTTGTTATGCCTGTATGCCAGTGAAGTCCACCCACTTGCAAGAATATTTTGTTGCCATGCGGCAGCTAAGCCACATTTTGATTGTGCTGGAAAGCTTTCTGAAATGTCACGAATTTGGGCTCAGGAGGGAAACCTCAGACTTTCTGCCTAAATGCATGGCTTCCTGCGAATTTGCTTCAATGACTAATAATACCATCATGATTTGACTAAAAGCATAATTCTAAAATCCTACGCTTGGCAGGTATGAGGCCAGAGATGTAAAAAAATTACACTTCTTAGAGAAGTCCTCTCTAGCAGATAATACCAGTTCAGCCTCTTTTCATAAAATCTCACCCACTATAGCCAAGTGGATGGGGAAAGGGTTATTGTCACAATAATAATTTTATTTGATAATAATAATGATAATATTGTCATTGTATTATTACCCCTTTAATGGATCCCAGGGGCAGGAATGCCTCTGACTCCTTTCACCAATGGTTAAGGGTAGCTGTCACAATAGAGAAACTTCTTTCGTGAGTCAAGGGATTATGCTTGATCCCTTGCTCATTCCTCTGCTACCTATTCCTCAGACAGGTCCTTGCCGTGTGGGACACCTGATGCAGTGAGAAAAAGAACCACAGAATCAAAGAAAGGTTTGGGTTGGAAGGGATCTTTTCGTTTCATCCATGGGCAGGAATGACAAATCAGTTTGCTCAGGGGCCCATCTAAACTGGCCTTGAACCCTTCCGGGGATCAACTTCTTGATGCAGCTTGTTCCCGAGCTTCACTCCTCTCCAAGTACAGAGTTTCTTCCCAACACCTAATCTAAATCTCACTTCTGACCGTTTAAAACTGTTCCTGCTTGTCCTATTGCTATCTGCTGTGGCATATCAGGGACTCAGACTCACAAATGGGTGGGGAAATGCCCATTGAAAAATTTCCAATGGAAAATCCCTCCCAGAAAAAACGATGGTCAACTCCTGCATTTGCAGTCAGATTTTGAGTCAGAGAAGAAGTCCAGAAGTCAGTCAGAAATGCAGAGAAACACACAAAAGCAGTGCAGACAGAGGCTAGGAAGGGTATTGCTGCTACCAGCTCCCGTGATGGGATGGGAGCATCTAATGCTGCACTAATCCAGAGCCCACAGGGACATCTCTCCCCCATGAGCTAATATTTAGTGGCCATTTATCACCATGATCACCCGGTGCTGAGATTATTATTACAAGTCTTCTCAGCACAGCTCAGGGAGCCCAGATCTCCCTGAAGGACAACAAATGCAGTATCCTCTACCAGTGTTGCCACTTTGAGGGGAGAACCTGTGCAGCACAGAGACAGATACAGACTCAGACTCAAGCAGTGACACAGACATACAGACACAGACGCAGACACAGACACAGGCACAGACACAGACACAGAGAGATGCAGAAAAAGCAGATTCTGTACAAAGCTGCTGTATTTAACCATCACATTCAAGACAGAGACACGGAGATCTGCTCAACTCTGGAACAAGTCCTGCAGAAGTTTCACAGAGGTGACAGTCTTGTTCAGTGCAGCCCTGTGCCATAAGGGCAGGCATGCTTGTACAGAAATATGTACCACACACAGTTGCATATTTGTACCACATACAGTTGCATATTTGTGGGTAAAAGTGTGTACATAAAAGTATGTGTATTCAAAATCTGGGGGATACCAAGTAAGCTGAAGTAAATCTGTTTAAAATGGAAAACAACCCATCATATTTTATACTGATATGTACACCCAAAGCTGACATTAACAGATATGTCACATTCTAAGCCTCTCTTAAGATTTTACTTGCAACTACCAGGAGACTTGCTTTATACTCCATGCAATATTGAAACTTAAAGGTTAGGATGATTAATCCGCCTTTCTTAATGGTTGCTTGGTGATCTCTGTATATGGAAACTATATATACCAGATTTTGCATCAGCTCAAAACCCTCGAAATCATCCTATTAATAAATGCCTTATCAAAAAAAAAAAAATCAACTATTCACTACTGATTTGCTGAAAAGTTACAGAAATTTGAGTTAATTCTGTATCAGTTTGACTGCAAAACGAAAAGCAAAAAGGTTTAGTCTTGCAGTTCAAACAGCTACTAAAAGTTTAACCAATGCAGTGTAGCTTTGGTACTACACTGGAAGGAAAGCTGACTTTATCACTTAGACACCAAATTTTCATGTTGTGATTATATGGTTCCTTATTCATGGAAATAACATAATCATAGAATGTATTATAAACCTCAGGAACAGTGTTAAGTAAGCAGCTTGAAATGCTGTTTCTGCTATGGTTTTTCCTTGGGCTGACTAGTTTTTTTTGTCTGACGTAGGTATGCCTGTAGTCTCAGCCTCACTTCTGCCCTAAACCTTAGAACCACCACGCACAAATGTGTTTGCTACGTGAATGGTTTTGGTGAGTCTGACATGACTCATACTGCTAAGGACTATTCACTCCATTAAAAATTGACAAGACTATTGTAATGTTTGCCTTGAGAAGCTCAGACTGGGCTGAGCTGTGAACCTGGGATGTGAGCTGCTGTCATAGCTACAGTCATGGCAGGTCCTTCGCAGAAATGGTTCTCTCTTGGGTTTGGACAGCATCCAGGAGGATGGTTCAAACCACAGAAGGAATCTCAGGAGCCTTTAGGAAGAGAAGGATGTTAGCAGAGGCTCAGGACATGCTTCAGGCTTTATGCTTTAGAGCTGCCAGGACTGACAGCAACGTGTGACACCAAGGGCGCAGGTAAGCACTGACTGTCTCCATGGACAGCATAATTGTGAGACCTCCAGCACTGATGTGATTCAGGCAGAACCTGTTTTAGTCACAACAGTTTAGGTGTTGGAGAAGCCCTACATGTGAAAGTAGGAGGACCACTGAGTGTGCCCTGCCCACGAGCCTCCTGTGCCACCTGCACCCTCCCTGCCTGCCCTTCTTTAGCTCTGCCTGTAGCTCTCTGAAGTCTTCTGGGGATCTCCACTACTTACTTCTTCCTGGCTGGTGGACAGCAGATGGGAAACAGTCTGATGCTCAGAAGAGAGGAGGAGATGGAGGCAAGTGCTGCAATTAGCTCTTCCCTCCTCTGCCCATAGGAGTGCCCATAAGGGCAACTTCATGCCTGAGTTGGCTACTGGCATTTTGTAATGAGGCAGGGCAAGTCAGAGAGGCGAAGAGTGAAAGTCAAATATCCATCATGGGTGATTTTACCCTGGATGGCTTAGTTTGTTGGAAACTAACTAAGGAGATTATTTAAGAAGTCATAAAAGCTGTTAATTGCTCAGTGGGGATTTTCTGAATCTGTCTTCAAGTATAAGGAAATCATAATTTACTCATGTTAGTGACAAAACAAGCAAAGGTCTGATCATATCTGATTTTGGGAAGCCCTGAAGATTTCAGTGACACCAACAATAAATCACTAGCATTGAACATTCATCACCATAGCTGTTTTCCAAAGCTGGCTCTAAACAGCTGCTAGTTGTATGAATAAATGACAATAAAAACCCCAGAGTGGTTAGATGCAGTTCTGAGACAATCCCAGTTTTCTTTTAATGAAAAAACTTATTATGCATATCCTGTCTATGTACATATGTATGTATGTCCAACTGTCTGGATACATGCATTAAAATATGTAACACCCTGGGAAAAATGAGATTCCCTGAGAGAGAGCATAAGAACACAACTATTCCCCTCCTAAAACCCCAAAACTCTTTTGTTCTCAAACGCTGGAGCTCTAACCTACCCATGAGTGATTGCCCATGTCCTTCAGGCATAGTGCACAAACTCTTGTCATTGCTGGTTGTTTAGCATCAGACAAATAAGAGTTTAGCAGATCTGGGACTGAATCTCTAAATCAAATTTTTCACCTCCCTGTTGAGAAAAGGAATAGCAGCCTGAAACAGTGGTTTTATTTCTGCTTATTATGTTTTTATATTCTGCTTATTTATGGTTTTGATCTTGATACTGCTAAATAATTTTCGCTTCTCTAAATGAGATCATAAAGTCTACAATAAGGCTAAATTTAAAGGGTTGTTAATTTATAATTATTTGCTGAGTAGGGGATGAATGCTGTTAGTGATGTGCTGTGAGAACCTCCTGCCTGAGTTGCTGCATTAGCCATGCTGTGAGGGAGACGGGGACTATGTCTCAGATACAGGTGATGAAACTGCTTAAAGAAAATGTAAAAGTTTGGCATTTGAAGCGGAACAGTTTGGGCCAAGTTTGAGTTACATGAAAACATTTTATTTAGAGGAGACTGGCAAGAACGAAAGAAGTCAGAACCTCACCCATCTCCAGTGGCAGATATGGGCTGCAGAAGGGTGAAGTTATCCCTGTTCCCGGGCATAAGTTCCCACACAAACACTAGCTACAACAAGGATTAACAAGTCTGGCACTGCATGCCCTGTGCATACACTTTTGGTCTCCCTTATTTCATGTGGATTTGAATGTTATAAGGACAGCAGATTTGGGGATTAAATGAAATAGGTATCACCCAGCTCCCCCTCAGGCACTGGCACTAAAGAGAGATTGGAAGTTAAAACAAGAGTGTATTTAATCACACAGTTACCTTCTGCAGCTCTTAACTTTGGTTTTTTGAGATCATACATGAATGGAAAGATGAAGATGAAATGACTCACCATCACTGTCTGCTGAGGTGCAACCACTTTCCCCAAAAGTGGTGTGAAGGAACATGGCGAAAATGCTCAGTACAGTACTGGGCTGTGTCATCCTGGGCGTGCTGCATGTGTGCAGTGGGGCTGCGTGCGAAACCCGCGGCGCTGCTTTATAGCCGGCCCCGAGCAGCCCTGCGGCCTGCCAGTGAGGGGAAATGTAAACATGCCTACGCACAGCGGGGTTGGTGGCAGCAGGCAGGAAGCCAAAGTAAAGATAACTGCTGAGCTTTTACTGTGAAACAGCTTCCCACTCCTGGACTGAGCATGTTCTGGATCAGGCCACCAACTCATTTGGGCAAACCTGGTAAAGCCCAGTGGGAAAGGAAGCACGTGTCACAGACAGTGCTCCTGACTCAGCTGGCGTGATTTGTGCTGCCAGTCTCCTTAAGAGCATGGTTTAGTTCTGGCATGCACTTTGCTCCCAAGAGAGATGCACAGATCCAAGGGAGAAAAATCTTCCAGGTATGAAACATTAGGTAGGATTGCTTTTGTTTATTCTTTGACTACCAGGATCAAAAGCAGCACTGCCAGCAGGTGATTCTTTACTCTTGTGAGATCCTAGCTGGAACTAGGGTCTCACATTCAGCCAGCTCTCCATTCAACCCCAACATAGGAAGGACACAGGCATGGTGAATCAAGTCCAGAGGAAGCTAGAAAGCCAGTAAGATGAGGAGAGAGCTGGAACACACCTCCTGTACAGACAGGCTGAGAGAGTTGGGGTTGTTCATCCCACAGAAGAGGGAGATTTTATCATGGCGTTTCAGTAAGTAAAGGATGCTTATAAGAAAGGTGGGGAGAAATTATTTACCAAGGTCTGTAGTGACAGGACAAGGGGAAATGTTTTTAAAATAAAACAAGGTAGATTTAGATTTGGCTTACAGAAGAAATTCTTCCCTGTGAGGGAGGTGAGGCTCTGGCATAGGTTGCCCAGAGAAGCTGTGTCTGCCCCATCCCTGTAAGTGCTCAAGGCTGCTTTGAGTAACATGGGCTAGTGGAAGGTGTTGCTATACATGGCAGGGGGTTTGGAACAAGGGAATCTTTAAAAGTTCATTTCACCCCCAAACCTTCTGTGATTCTATGAAGTCCTGCATAAGGCAATGCTGACCCAGAAAAACCTGTGATTTAAAAGACTAATCCTGCAAAGCCTGGCTCCTGAGAGCAAAGTGGCACATCTCACATTTTTTCAGGCTTTGGACAAAGCAAAGGTGGAAAGCCAAAGATAAAGAGGTGTTAGATATTTCCTTTGCACCCTTTCTGTGGCTGAATACACTGACACACACTAGAGCGTAAAGCAGGGCCGTGCACGGGGCTGACTGATGTGGCTAACTACAGGTGAGCTGAGGGCCTGAAACAGAAGAGCAAGCTCTGGCACAGTCCTGGGCTGCACCAAAAAAAGCTTCAGGTTGGAGGTGTAAAGGAAGCTGAGGGTAAAGCTCATAAAAATGCCCCAGCAAAAAGAAAAATGATGACCCTGTAATAAGGCGGCTTAATATGGAAGCCACATCAGCTCTTTTGTTTGCAAGGAAATAATTGAAAATGCTAACCAAAGTGAAGAAAGCTCAGATGTCATAGCTAGAAAAGTTTCCTTCTTTCCAGGACATCAAGGACTGTCTAGCAGTGTCTTTTGCTGCCCTAGGCAACGGGCGCTGGGTAGCCAAGGCACAGCTTCTGGATTCCCCTGCCCGGTTTTAATAGGAAGAAATGGCCCCCTTTCCACAAGAGTTCAGCAAGGCTGACTGGAAGATCTCCAAAATCTGTATCAAGCCCCGCCTTATGGAGCCTCCCTGGGGCTCCCCACGAAAGCATTCCATGCAGGTGCACTAAGCCTAGGGTAGCTACAGAAGAGCAGGTTGGGGTTTTTGGCCAGCGTGTCGGCATTTAGTATGTGTACTGCTGTGTCAGGACTCTCCTTGCGTTGCTTCTGTCTGGCCAGGGAAAAGCAAAATTCATCTCATCCTAAAGAGACATTAAAAAGATGAAATCTGAACCCCTAAATGCATTTATTTCCCTCCACTGAATTAAGAGAGAGCCCAGGGTGAGGCAGGCTAGATATCTGCTCAGCAGCCCCCTACCATACCTCCCATTTACCAACAGGAGAGGGACCTGCTGGACCCCAGACAAAGCAGGAGCTGGACATGGCGCAGGGGCCACAAAGCCGTTGCAGGTGGCACCACCATGGGCTGACTGAGCCTCACACTGTTTTTGTCACTGCTAAATTCACACAGTATCCCTTCAAGAAATTCCTTCTCTCTGAGCCAGCTGGGGGGGCTTTAGCTGTTACTTGTACTCATCCCTCATGCTCAGGTTTTCTGTGCTTCACCTAAGTACATTGCAGCCAAACGAGTTAGTGAGATTGAGTCTTGGTGATTTCTCATACCTAAGGCCTACCCCTTTCTTGCTTTAGAAAAGACTAGTTGAGAATTTCAACGCTTTACTTAATGTTATCTTCCTTATCATATTGTTCTAAAAACCCTCAAGGTAATTTCTACCTCATTTGCAGCCAGAAATGTCATTAAAGAAAGGCTCTCCTGTGAAAATTGGTCACTATCCAGAAATTACACCTTCTCACTTTAAATTTGTCTTGTTTATAATTGAGTGGGCTATCACTTTGATCTTTTCTTTTTTTTTTTTT
>WBMY01018431.1:156374-168333 GCA_013397315.1 Donacobius atricapilla
GAGGCGCGCGGGGCGTGAGACGAAGCAATTTCAGTGGGATTTGTGCTTTCACTGGGAAGCTTTCAAAACTCCCATGATAAATGTTTTGTTACCAAAAGTTAATCTTGATTTTCACAGCTGATCAACACCTTACATTTATCTGTTACAAGCTGATAATTACCTCTAAGTAGTTGACATATATTTGAGTAATTAGAAATGGATTTCTGTCCCTGAATTTTAGGAACTATTTTGAGAAGAACTGTTCATGGTTTCTTACACAGAATAATGTTCCTTCTATTTCACAGCCCCTTTGCCTGACTGTGGGTCTACATAGGGCAGTTTTATCACTTACTGTGGATTATCATTCAGCAGTTAAGGGAAAATGTATGTAAATATTTTTGAGAAATGCCCAGAAGTGGGAGCGATTTTATGTTGACTCACTCATGGCTTAGGCTATGCACAAGGAGTACTGATTTCTGTCTGCAGTCTGATGCAGTTACCTTCAGCCTCACAGCAAAGAGGATGTAGACACCATCACAAGCACACTTTGAAAAAAGAGTGGAATCAAGCTACTTACAGCTCACTGATATGGAGCTATTGATAACAAACCCCACAAAATCATAGTTTTTAAGATAAGTAAATACAAACTTCATTTCACAGAGAGGAAACACATTCTTCAATGTGAACCATGAATCCTGCCAGCATCCCGATCCTTTAGCAACCTTTTTGTTTTGGTTTGGTTTTTTGTTTTTGTCCACTTGTTCATCAAATTAAAATACCTGAAAAGGATGAGAAACTTGAAAGAGGAATTGAGCATTGTTGGTTAGGAAAGCAGATTGGAAAGGGAGCCAACATTTAAACAGAACCACATGGTTTGGAATACTTTGTATTCCTGCCCTATAGAGATATAATGAAGACAATCTTGTTAACAGTAATTAATAGCTAGAGGCACTACATGAATAAATATGCATTTCCAGTGAAGTCATGGTAGCTGTCAAAAAGCATTCGGGAAAGTCTATTATTTAGAAAGTAATAACAATAATAAACCCTTCAGTTTCTGCTCCTTTCTGAAAGCACAGAAAGACCATACCAAAAATAAAAGTTTTCTTGATCATGAGAACTTTTCATTTGCACTTTTATATCAGTTTCACTTTATCTTCTCTGAAACTGCTCCTGCAAGTAAAAACATGATGAGAACCCTGGATTTCACTGCATAATCAAGCCCAGCAACAGGGGATGTAGTGTGAAAAATATACTGTGAATCAGAAAAGCACATAGCCATATTTCATCTCGGCCACAAATATGCAGCTCTGGGTCCTATATAGGTGTATCTATCTGCCCCAGGCACCTTTGCTATGTAACAGAGGTTTATGCTGTCAGGGAAGTAGTATTTTAACAAACACCTGCAGAATCTAGAAGTTTTCTGACGATTGACTCATATGCACATACAAATGAGAAAATGGTGTTCAGATAGGAAGTTATCAAAAAACTATGCTTTCCTGTTTATATAGCGGGGCAAATACTTAGCGCTTGAAAAGTTTATTTTAGTCCTGAATACTATTATAATGTTCTTACTAATATAAATATTAACAACCCTTCATGTGCACTGAATTTTTCTGTTCCAAGGTAAGAACAGGCAGCTCATGAAACAGAGGGTTCAACATCAGCTGGAAACTGAAAAGATACCAGCACTGAGGACTGTGGAGAGATAAACAACATCTGGTTTGAACTCATTATTTAGTTGTGCTGGAAGTCTTCATAACAGAGATTTTGGAAAGAGAAACAGACTTCATAACTGATTTGTTGTTGATCCAGGTCCATAAATGTTACTTCTTGTGCTCAGAGGCAGTGGAACACTGCAGCAAGGGGGTGACTTCCTGTGCAAGGGATTTTGTCATAGACACCAGTGAGGCAAAGATAGCTTCCAGCACCTAATCCATGTAGCTTTTTACCTGTCTTCATCTATTATTACCAAATACTTTTAGGATGAATATTATATAAATGCTTGAAAATTGATGTCTAATTTAGTTGCTACAGACAGCTCCATTATCCACTCAAATTACTAAAAATATGTAGGACTGATACATACAAACTGAAAACTCATCTTCCAAACCCTAAATTAAGTTATGAGTCATGAGTACATTGCCACATCTCTTGATCAGTTTATGAACGCCTGGCAAAGATGAAAGGAGCTAAGTGTAGTTTTTTTTCCCAAAAATATTTGAAAATAATCATTTCAATAACAACAAACAGTGATGAATTTGATAGTTCTGCTAATGATGCTTGTCATGCAATTTACTCTGAAAGCTGTTCATCTACCGTAAAACCACAAAAATCTAGTGCCTTCAAATCTGCTGCAAGAATTTACTGTATTTGAAAGGACAGTCTATGACTCCTATTTTAGACAGTGAGTTCCAGATTCTTACCCTAATTAAAACTCAGCTCTCTTACTAGGTTTCCCATCCTAACAGAGATACAGAAACTCAGGTTTGCATGTTTTGTTCCATGTCTTCATTTAAACACATTACCGAAGAGACTGGGGTTTTTTGTAAAAATAAACAAAAGTAATTCTGGAAAAAAAAATTTGCCTAGGTAGATTTTTTTATTTACCCTAAAGAAGCAGAAGTGGTTCGTATAGGTGTGGGTGCGACGTGACACTTTTGCCTGTGGTCTATGTGCTAGAGCTGTTTAATGAGCCACTAGCATGCAAGCAACCTGCTGCTGGCTGTATGTGTTGGGAATGAATGATTGTGGTCTGCATGTTTCTCATAGATCAGCACTCTGCAGTTACTTAATTGCATAAGAAAATCTCTGTCTTTTGAAGAAGTTTCATTTTTCACAGGTGATAATGGAAAAATCTAAGGCTTGGCAAGATGCGCAGTCCATCTCCCTTCTCCTTCCTTAACCCTTCCTTTCCCTTGCTTAATCCTTCTCTTCCTGTCCCTTCCTTAACCCTTCCCTTCTCCAGAGCAGAAGAGAAAAAAATCATAGCTTCCCACTACAATGGCACCACCGCTTTAAAAAAACGTATTTTTAACAGTGGAGGTTAACTTGACCAACTTCATGCCCTCTCCAGCCCTTGACAGTCACAGACCCTCTGAAGAGGCAGAGACATGCTTGCCCTTTCTGACTACACAAAGGCAAGAATCTCTGTGAAAAAAGGAGAAAAGTTACTTAATTATGTTACTGATTCTGCATTTAAAAAACACAAGACTTTGATGAGGCGTATGAAGAGGTCCTCCAGTGCTGCACTGGTGTGACAATGTGTATCTGCCATTTTTTCAGATAGGAGGAAAACTGACCTGATATGGAGTCTCCTGATGATAGTCACTGTTTCAATGTTTAAAACATGGCTTAATCTTAATCTCATATATTTAAATTATTATATCTGAGTTGCTGCTGCTACAGCAATTAGTGAGACAGTAATTTCATTTGTTTTGTCTATCTGAAAAGTTTGCAAGGCCCTTCACTTTTAAATAAACATGATAATCAATTTAATGCAGGGACCTTTTAACCTCAGTAATGCATGAGGACCTGAATTAGGTCAGCTTATGTTTGTGAGTTTGTTAGAAGTGCAACCTACTCAATCAAATCAGGTCAGCTCACAGTGTCCTGCTTACTGAAATGTGGCTCCAGAGCAGGAGATGGAAAACTTTTCAAAACAGTAACTGAGAAAGCCAGAACAACCTGAGAGTACATAATCTTTTCTTTCAGGTCAGCATACCACATTTGGCTGTTATAAACAGAAGTGAGAAAACATATCAAATATTTTTGCCCAGAAACTTGATTATGTATTTCCTCCTCCAATACCATTTACCTGTTTATTTCAATTGTATGTCTGTCTGAATACAATTGCTTTATCAGACAGGTTAATAACATCCAGGAAATTCTACAGAAGGAAACTCCAGCAATAAAAAACTTGCATTTTATTCTTAATTTATTCCACAGAAGTCTTCCAGTCTTTCGAAGTGTTATTTTTTTCATGTTCATACATTCTTTGGCTAAGGATGGCAATAAGGTAACATATACTGACATTTTCTTTTTAGTTATACAGATTCTTCCCTCACTAAGCCCTTAAACATGCTTTTGGTTCCCTAAATCTTCTGTTTGCAATCTGTGCTTACTTGGTATTTACATTCCTTTATTGATGAACACCTCTTTAGTGATACAATTCTACTAGAATAAGATTGGTTTATTATCTTACAGCTGCTGCTTAACAGTATTAATTCCCTATCAATAATGATGAAACAAGTCTTTAGCTTATAAGCAGAGGAATGCACTTCACTACAGTGGCATTTCTTACATGAAGGCAAAGTATCTGATGTGCAAAACCTTTCATGGCAATAGAAATTCACAAAAATTTAGCCAGTCATCCCCAAAACCTGCCTATACTCTGTAATGTGTCTGCTACTCTCAGTTGTGTGTAACAGCCTTTTCAAGAGCAGTAGTTTAACAGACCCAGATCCATTAAAATGTCAATGCAAGGATGTTATCTTGAAAATCTCTGACAAAATATTTCTAAAATACTGTGCAACTGCTGCTAAAAGAATCTAATTTTACTTGATTTAATGTATGGATTTATAAATCTTTGTTATGGGATTTGAGTTTGCAGTTCTAAATATAGAGCAGATGACTGTTCAGAACTGGTATCAGCACTTACCTGTAGATTAAAAAGGACAAGTGAATCGATCTGAAAACCCAATTTACAATGCCTAAATCCATTTAACCCCCTAGCCTGTTCTCCCACTCTGAGTGTGCTTAGACCACTTACAAACATATATAAATCTATTCCAGATGTGAGCTCAGTGTTTCATAACCAAGCCTCTGAGAGCATGAATGCAATCCAGATCAGCTGTAAACTGAACAGTAAAGAATTTAACACTAGTTTGCCTTCAAATGTTCTATAGTAAAGTGCTAAGAATAATGATCTCAAAATACATTCCTGTATTTATAAACTAGACTTTTATGTGTCAGCATCACAAGTCTCCATTGGGAATTAGTGAAGGTAAACTGCAGCTGAAAGATACCTTATCGATCATATTCTTGTTGTATTATTAGACAGGCATTGATCAATGAGGGAACATATGGTATAACATAAATACCCCAAATGGTGCTTCCCCTGAATTCCCCCAGTCCAAGCAGAGCATAATTGCTGTCAATAGAATATTTTAAAGCAAATTGCATCCATATTCTGCAATTACTAATTTTCTAAGGGCATCTTTAAACCTTTGTAACATATCAGTTTGAAATTGGCCTTTTTTACTTTAAAAACACATTAGAGTCCTTTGTTAGCATCTTACTGGGGAGACAGAATAAAAGGTGGGAGAAGAATTGCTAATAGCTGATTTCTAGATGGGCTTAACAGAACTGAAACTGCCAAGTCTGATCAGATACCTCGGACGCCTGGTTCCAGAATGTGAACTCATTATTACAGAGAAAAAATTGTACAGACATATGGGGAGAGGCATCAGAACTCTTTTTTTTTTTTTCTCTATAAAATAAAGATTAGTAAAACATGTGGTCATTTTACCTAGCTTCCAAAAGAAAGAAGGCTTTTCAGCTTAGAACTAAAAGCATAACAAAGTCACTGGACCCTGGAGTTAGAATTCAACCTGAACAAGAGTGGAATCTTTTCTAGAATTGGAGTACTAAAATAAATCAGTGTCTGATGTTCTGTGTCCTCTTTCTCATATTCTCTTGCAAATAAATGAACCCTTTACTAAAAACTGCCAAGAATAATTGCTAGGCTTTTTGTTAAGAGTTTTGTGATGAAGTTTCTTGCAGTCAAAGGTCAGTCCCCAGATGTAAACTCGGTTTAGTTTGAAATCAGAATAAAACAGCCCACTGATTTCAGTTGAGAGAAAAATTCATCTTATGAATATAAATACTCCAAAACAAACTCTTGATAGGAAACAGTCTTTGATTTTATCTGTGTACCAGTTCTTTTTTTTTTTTTTCTCTTTTTTGAGTTTGTCCTCATTTTGTTCCTTACCTTACCATTGTTTTTGTTGTTTGTATGTTCAGATGTGGGTAGTGGTAGAGAAGAGGAAACCTGTTTCTTACTTCTAATTCATCTCTTTCTGAGAAGCCACCCTAGCCCTTCCTTTGCTCAGTTTTGGATCTTTTAAGGAGCCTTGCGTTTTAACCATTTGGGTTTACAATCGAGTATGAAAAGAATGAAGTAACAGATTTTTCTTCTTATTCTTAGAACAAGATTGAAGAAAGATCAGTTTAAACTAGAGTAGTTTGCTTAGAGAAGAAATAAAGCTGTGCTGATTGGTGAGTACCCATGTAACTCAGATAATCAGAGGTGAAAATATGCCATGGGCTAATTTAATGAGTTAAGAGTGCTCATTAAATTCAACCAATTTTAAAGGAAGTGATGGGGGATAAAAAAAGCCAGATAGACTGAGGTACTGCAGATATATTTCTTTTATAGAAAAAGCCAATTGCTAAAAGTGTTAAGCAGAAAACATGAAGAAGTTAATGGTAATCTCTGAAAATTAGGAAAATAACCTACATATTCTTTGAGATCCTTTAGCAAAGAAGCTGAAACCTTCTACTTTCTGCTCCATTTGCCAATGACAGAGAAGAAAAAGGGCTTTTTTTTTTTTTTGTGAAGACTGTATTTTGTCTCCTAAGGATGTATGTATACTGCAGAAAAATTGCCAGCCTTTGTTTTATCAAGATTAGAGTGTCTAAACTAGGTCGATAAGCTGCAGCCAGTTCTGATGCCTCCATATTACATTTCATTTGGCTTGGCTTCATCCTAGGCCCAGTTCTCTTCAACATCTCTATAAATTACTTGGATACAGGACTCAAAGGGATATTAAATAAGTTTGGAAATGATACAAAACTGGGAGAAGCTGTTGACTCCCTCGAGAGCAGAGAGGCCTTGAAGAGAAACCTCAACAAATCAGAGAGATGTGCAACCACCAACCACATGGAGTTCAGCAAGGGGAAATGTCGGATTCTACATCTAGGGATGGGGAAACCCTGAATGTACAGACAGACTGGGGAACAAGAGGCTGAAAAGCAGCACTGCAGATAGAGACCTGGGGCTCCTGGTCAGTGGTGAGCTGAACATGAGCCAGCAGTGTCCTGGTAGCCAGGAGGGCCAACCCTGTCCTGGGGCATCAGGGACAGCATGGCCAGCCGGGCAAGGGAGGGGATTGTCCTGCTCTGCTCTGCTCTGCTCTGGGGCGGCCTCACCTCAAGTGGTAGGATGCCACAGTATAAAAAGGGCATTAATCAATTAGAGAACCTCCAAATGACAGTCAGGGGGATGATGAAGGGTCTGGAGGGGAAGCCGTGTGAGGAGTGGCTGAGACTGACAGGACAGGGACACCTCATTCCAGTTACAGTTCCTTGGTGAGGGGAAGCAAAGGGACAGACACAGATCTCTTCTCTGTGGTGACAGTGACAGGAACTGAGGAAATGGCCTGAAGTGTGTCAGGGGAGATGTAGGCTGAATATCAGGAAAAGGTTCTTCCCCAGAGGGTGGCTGGGCACTGGAACAGCTTCCCCAGGGAAGTGATCACAGCACCAGCCTGACAGAGGTTAAGAAGCATTTGGACAATTCTCTCAGGAACATGGGGTGACTCTTGTGGATGTCCTGTGTCGGGCCAGGAGTTGGACTGTTGTTATCGAACATGCAATAACACACACAGACACTGTCTGGTGAAAAGGCACAAACTCTTTATTAAAACATCTGATTCCATATTTACAGTATTTCTACACAGATTAGGGATTGGAGGAGAAGGTTGACACCTCTCCTATCCTATTGGTCAAGACAACTGCTCATCAGCTGTCCCTTACTCTAACAGAAGGAATGGAAACCAACCTTGTCTAACATAAACATTGTTTCTATTTATAACATCCCTGTGTGAGAAAGGAAAGGAGAACTATGAAAACATTAGAACTGTAAAATACATCAGAAGGCTGAAGAAATGAAGGTGACAGCTGGACTTTGATGGTCCCTGCTGATCCTTTCCAATTCAGGATATTCTATGATTCTATGATGTTGTTAGACATAACCATACCGCAGAACTCTAACCACAAGATCTTCTTCTCTTTTAGGCTTCCTCCCAAAAACAATGTAAATGACATGTCCACTTTTAAAACGTTCTGGTTTCATTGTGTCATTAGTAATCATTATCAGGTTAAAGAGGAAAATATGATGCTAAATCAATTGTAACATATACTATCTGAGTGTCAGTGGTTATGGTATTGTAAACTTTTGTTTTATGTTTAATCGAGGCCCGAATATATTGAACATGGAGTTCCAAGAGATTTCAGCACATGTAGTTTTTAAAATACTGGAAATACTGATTTGATTTTTGTACATGTTGTTATTTCCACTGACAAATTAAAAATACCCAATGAAAATTCTACACTAACACACCTAAATATTATTTATCTAAAAGTAGTAACCCTTCCACAGGATGAACTATGATTAAGGCCTTCTCAACTTGCTTTATCAGAGCTACAGTATATGTGAAGTTCTGCAGTGGATCAGATTTTTGCACATTAAGAAAATAATTTTAAAAATCATCTTGAGCACTGGATGCCATTTGCTGGAAAAGCAGCAATTCATAGTTAATATGGATGAAATTAAACTTCCTCACATCAAAATTTCACCCTATCTGTAATTATGCAAGAAAAACTTTAGCTTTCTCTATGTATATGTGTATGTATATATGTTTACACATATATAGACATATATACATATATATGTATATATATATACATATTGGAAACAAAGAAAAGGTGAATCTCTGTCATGACAAAAGTGAGGAAAAGTGGAGGGTTTGACTAATTTAAACCATTAATCATGTATGGGCACTCTCTTTCTACCTGATGCACTGCTGCTACTTTTTAATTAACAGGTACAACATTCACAGTGCAAGGTAAGTACAAGCTTTTCACAAAGTACAGACACCTTTGTTATGTTAATGTAACATGGTCATGAACTAGAAGCTTGTCAAGCCTTTACAGCTACTAAGTCAAAACTCTGCTATTACGAAGTGTAAGGATGTCCAAAGCATTGCTCCTGAGGCCAAGAATTTGAGAAGTCTTGAATGTGAAGTCTTGCTTGCAAGTGAGAAGCATCCTAAATATAAGTGTTGATGTCTTTCTGGTATTGGGAGGTTCACTGTAAACATGATGAATGCTATTTGCTTGAGGGCAATGACGTTTCTCCATCTACTGCAAGCTGTGTTCCTGTTAACACATGCCAAGGTTGCTCTTGCTGCCAGGGCACACTGCTGGCTCATGTTCAGTTTGCTGTCCACCAAAATCCCCAAGTTCTTTACAGCACAGCTGCTCCTCAGCAATTATCATTATAAGAGGCTACCCTTCCCAGAGGGGCAACCTTTTGCACCTTGCTTCTTGAATTTGCAGGGGTGTTCTATGATGTGATGTTGAACTGCAGAATTTTCATTACACATTTTAATTAAAATAAACTTTTAAGAAAGTATCCTTTCCTCACTGGCAAGGATATTTTGTAAAACTGGGAATTAAATTAAATTGCTTTTCTACTTACAAATAAGCATATTTGTTACAGAATCCATTAAAGGTAATAAAAGCAGCAGCAACCCAGGTAATTTTTACAGATAAAGTGAACAAGACTACAACTTCTGAAATTTTTCTGATTTATGTTGCTTTAATTTTGTAACTATAACATTGCAAAGAAGTGTGTAGTGTGCTTCATTTTCAGATTGCATTTATCACTCTGTTCTTTCAATGGTTTGGAGAGCTTCTCTTAAGCTGTCTTCACACACTTAGAAATTTCAGCAGAGCCAAGAGGCTTTTAACAAACAGCTGGCTTCACTTTTGAAGAATAAAAAAAGAAAGCATGTCTGAACCTCATGTTTAGTGGAAATTTTGAGGTAAGGACCGCAGAGCAAATTGAGGAACTTTTCCTGCTATTATGGCAACAATGTGACATCACTCAGCCATTTTAAAGCAAAATAACAAAACAAAACATAACAGTCTTTTAAAGTGATCTGGTTACTTGCAAAATTTTAAATCTTGCTGTACCAGACTCTGGCTTCTGAGAAGCAAATCTGGAGGTATTCTACCTATATAAAGAAATGGGTCATAGCCCTGAAACAGACTAATATGAAGCCTGAGTTCACTGCAGAATTAAATTCTGAGATTGATTTGCACTGGGAGATTTTATGCAAATTAATAAAATTATAGAAAACATCCTAATTCAACAGTACCTTTTGGTTTGTAGCTTTTTTTGAAAGAAGATTTTTGCAAGGATGGAATACAAGTAACTTTAATTATTATGAGAATATTGATAGTATAAGTTTCATTGCATCTCTTCTAAAGCAAACCATCCAAGGCATTTTCTATACAGCATAGACAAGAATATATGACAAAAGTGAAATTAAGGAGTAAATAAAACATTGAAAGACAGCAGGCTGTGGAAACAGGATTCAGCATGTTGCATACAATTAACTGAAAGTCAAACTAATCTTTCAGGTTCAGTTTTTAACTCTGTATGTTAATATCCAATGGGCAGTTATTTCTTCTTTTAGTTCCTGTCACAAACTGTGTCTAAAAGAATTACCTATCTGGATTTTACAACTCTCTGATGAGAAAACTGGCTCATTTAGCTAGTTGCTTCAACAGTTCATCTACTTTCCTATTAAAAATTGGCTTGTTATTTTGAAGCCAAGGATTCTAGCCATTGAGTCTAGATGGTGTCCACCAGAATGAAGATGGATCCTTGTAAAAATGATATTTGAAATGCCATCACATTTTCCTTTGGTAAAGAGACCAAGTTCCTCATACTTTCTTCTACAAAACATGATTTCCTACCATTTGTGACATTATTCTCTGAATATTTTCTAGTTTCAACCATCCTGCTTGAAGTGTAGCTATAAAAGTTGAACATGATATAACTTTAACTCTCCTGCTACATCTGAATGCAAAACTACTCAGCCTTCCCCCTTCATAATGACAAGTACCTCTTTCATGTCTGGGTCACAGCTGGGCTGGAATTCAAAATCTCTTGAATAACTCTTGTGATACTCAGCTATACTCAAGTACTAACTATTGAAAAAATACATTGCAATTGTCAGGGCATATATTCTTTGTTTTGTAAATTATACCTTTACTTTCCCATAGAGGAGTACATGCTTACTGCATGAAGCTTGACACTTCATGCAAGCTACTTCAATTTTTACTATTTTACACTGCTCTGCAATCTGCACTTAATTTCAAACATTATCAGTAATGATTTTATGTCACATTCTGGGTCACAGGTAAAGTATATGAACAGTGTATGAGAAAGGAGGAATGCTTAAAGAATCTTACCTAAACAGCAATTTATGATTTCCAGTAGTTGAAGCTTCTTCCTTCACTCAGGTTTGTGAACTATAGGAAAGGCTTTTTGAAAAAAATACCTTTTTTTATTTTTCTCATGGATATCTCTAGTATGCAAAGTCAAACACTTTGTAATCAAAGCCTGTTNTTCATAACTCAAAAAGGCAATCTAGAAACCTCACAAGGAACATCATCATATGTAGGTACTATACTGTCTCACGCATACTTGGCTAAAAAGTAATAAATATGAAATGAAAATGAAATTAAATTAAAAAATATTCTGTGCAGATAGCATTATCAGCAAAGGCTAAAGGTTTGTGGTTCCCTATGGGTTATATGATTTCAATGGAATTATTTGTATTCTTTAAGAGCATCATAGGTTTAAACACTTTGCTGAATCAAACCAGGGAAAAGAACCTTTAAACATTTTATGCAATTTTTATGAGGGGAATGATGAATATAGAAAAAATATACTACAGAATGAAGGAGCAGTGTTCAGATACAAGCTACTAAGACAGTGTAGAATGTCAAAGGTTTGCTAATATCTTGGGCAGCTGGCAGACTAAAAAATTAGACCCTATACTGAGTTTCGATAATCACAATTAACAGTTTCCTACATTTAGTCTTCAATAAACTTGACACT
>WBMY01018431.1:168359-185385 GCA_013397315.1 Donacobius atricapilla
AAAAGAATACCAGAATACAACTGAAAGAGTGAAATGTACATCACAGAGGTCCATTAAAAAATAGTTCCTATCAACTTATAGTCAGCCATCACTACACACAAGGGAATGGAGAAATTGGATAAAAATGCATTAAACATTTAAAGATCCTATTATTCAGGAAAACCAGTAAGACTCAGACTTCATATGGAAAAAGAAACATCCACTGTAAGTAAAGAGACCAAGACTGCTTAATCTGCCACAGAAGTCAACTTTCTCTAGGTCTCATGGTGTGCCATAGATATTTTTAGACAAGCACCTATCACACATGAAAATCTGCAGCATGTGTCTAGTGTATATGGTGCCCTTGAAAGTAGTGTGCAATGAAAAAAGGACAGCAGGCAGGGTCTTTAGCAGGTGGTAGAACTGAGATGTACTGCAAGGTTAGAAATAGAAGGTTCAATGACAAATATTTGTCATCTCTACTGTCAATAAACAATCTGTTTTCATGAATATGATGTCCAGTTTATCCTGGTCTTCGAGAAAACATTGTTTTCATTAATTTTATTAGCTAGAAATTGCAACGTGTTTTAAAAGATTAGTTGATTATAGCATTTAATTCATTAAAATAATTAATAAAATGTACATATCACAAAAGCTAAATAGATATCTCAGCCCATTTAGAAGAATTGGACATATTCTTTTCTTTAACCAAATCTTAATGAAGACACTACCATCTCTATTTAAGTTCAGAAACTGGTTCAATTTTATTTAGAAATATCATCAGACTATTTAAGATGAGCAAACCGTAACTCTCCCTGTTGGTGGTTTTGCTGGTTTTTTGTTTTGTTTTGTTTTGTTTTAATTTAAAGTAACAGAAAATGTGTAGTTGGAATGGGATTTTGCTCCTGCAACAAAAAAAACTCTTCTCAGGGAAGAAAGGACTGGACCTGTAAGACACATTCCTTACAAACTTTGAGAAAAAAGATTTCTTAATGTTCATGAGCAGTAATTTTTCATACATTGATGTCTTCACAAGTGTTTTGTTCTCCATCAATTGATTGTGCTTCTTTGGATCCTTGGAGAAAGACTTTAATATCCTATGAAACGGAAAAAGGAAATATTAAAAGTAATTTCATGTTGCAGCCTGAAAACTGCAGTAATAACACCTTAAAACTTGCAGTAATAACACCTGTCTATCCATGGGGTGAGCTTTCTCCTGACTAGATTATAGTGAAAAACTAACTTCATTGGAGGTAAATTACAGATTCCCCACGTTATAGATAATGTCTTCCAGCAGGGCACTGGAACTCATTCAGCTGAGGCACTATAATATCACTGAGATGATGTTTTTGTGTTATTAAAAAGGACTTCATTACCTTTGGTGATTTTACATAGCAACACTATGTTGAAATGCAACTCTTAAACAGAGATCTTAAACATCAGCTTAATATTATTGGTAAAGAGAGGTATCAAGACTATTGTTTAAACCAGTAAATGCTGTTCAGAACATACAAGGAAAAATTCTTCTATTAAGGGTTTTTTTAATATGTTGTATTTCAGACTGAACTTTAACAACAATTCCAAGAAATAGATGTAAAAGAAAATAAGCAACTCACACTTTGAATAAAATAAACTGTCAGTAAATTAACTTTGTGCTTAGTTCTTTATAACACATTGTCTGATTTGTTAATTTTCAATAATTTTGTATTAGCAGAATCTTCTCCATTTCCCATTTCAGCAATACTATCCATTGAAGGATGTGTAAGTAGGATGAACAAGGAATTTCTGTTTTAAAAAAATAACATGCTGAGCATTCAATACAAAGATAAATATTTAACTTTCTAGGATTTTCTGCTACTGTCAAAATACACATTTTTTTCCCTTTAGGAGGATAATTAACAGTCAGATTTTATACATAAATGTAGTATTTTTATATACAGGTAGTCCAATAGATATTTTGTGCATATCTTGAACATACAACCTTTTTACAAAAGCAGGAGTTTCCTGTACTCAATGATGCCTCACAAACTTGCAAAATATTAGAAGCATTTCAGTGAATACAGAACTATACTAAAAGAAAATATTACCAGTCCTTGGTTTTAGAAAGTTGCGCTAATATTTGACTCTAGGAAACAATTCACTATAAGAAGGCTTTTTTTTTTCAGCAAATTGAGTCAGAAAAAGTAGTTTCAATCCTCATTTGATAAAAAAATGTAGTACTAAATACTGTCAAAAAACTGGAGATAGAGTGCTCCAACAGTTTTACTATGTCCATCTTTAATGAAGAAAACTTTTTTTTTTACATGAACACATATTGTTTGTATTTCATTAATATAAGAAACATCATCTTTTCTGTACATTAAATTTCCTAAAATTATTTAGGGATCGGGTACATAATCAAGAGAAGCACAACCTAGGTCTCTTTTTTAAACGAGGTACTTAAACACTGAGTTAGATTTTCCTTTTCTTGCACACTGGGACATTTAAAACACCACATGAAAAAAGCTTCTCAAGTTTCATAAGTATTGCAGTTACAGCTTATGACTAGATGGTGATTCAGCAATGCTTTTTTTCTGTCAAAACCTTGATACATGATCCAGTTCATAAGATGTATTTAATATTATCTATATGAACTCTCCCTGTGATAAAAACTCTTTTACTTTGTGAAATGATACTTGGAGTTCTGAATGTTTGTTATGTAATATTAAATGGCTGCTGTGGGTATAACCAGGTTTTGCCGTAGTTCTTCAACATACTAATAAATGTTTTTTCATAAAGGCATGTTAATAACTATACATGAATAGAAAAGCTGCTTCAGAGGAACTCCTATCTGAAAGAATATCTGAATGTTACTGAAATGATTAACAGAATGAACAACAGTAACAGCAGTAACATGACAATTAATTTCGATGAAGCAAGAATAATGTGAGGGCCTGTGCTAAATGTATGCAAAACATAAAGACATAGAAATATAATGTGATATCCCTATCTTGAAAAACAGAGCTTTTTTTTAAAGGGCTATTCAGGATTTGAAAGCAGAATAAGAAATATAACACAATTTATCCAATGTATTATGTTTTTGATATTAATGAACTGAATGCTAATTATCAAACTACCTTATCTTCAATAATTACAAGAATGTAGTCCATTCAAAGTAGCATACTGCATTAAACATTAAGAATTACAGAAGTAGGATATATCTCAGACTCTTTCTTTATCACAATCAAAATGCAGAATTATTAAAATATGTGGTTGTTTCTGTATTTACCATATCTTTGACAGTCTCAGAACAGATGGTAAAATTTGTAATAAATAATGAGGCCTAAAGAAAACCCTTTAACTGACCAAATTGAATAGACAAACACACACAGTGAAAAAAGCAGATTGCTTGCTTATCCCACCTGAATCAGCTTGCCTAATAAAAATCTCTCATTTATTGTTAAAGTTATTTAAAGAAAATTTAATTGGGCATGTAATGATTGAGTTCATAAACATACACATGTAAGTGTCATCTGCCTACTCTCAAGGAATAAATTTCATCTGATATGTGAAAAAACAGTGTTGATAATGGCAAAGACTTGGAAGTTCTAGTTAGGACCAGGAAACCTTGTAATCAGGATAGAAAAGACAGGATGAAAAAGTAATAGCATTTCTGGGTATATTCATTTGTAGACATTTGTACTAAGACTGACAGCGAGAGGTCACCATCATGTAGGATGCTGCCAGCCCACTAGCAGAGAAAACAAAATCCCTAAAAAAGACAATATATCTCACATGGAAAAGATATTTTTTTAGGATATGACAGATAATTGTGGTTGAAACTGAACAGGTCATCAAGATCCAAAAGAATCAGGTATCCTAACTTAAATCTGAAAAATTGTAAGATAGACGTTGCCTTTATAGTTTTCAGCAAAACATTTTACTTTCTCCTGTTTATGACTGCATTAGTAGAAACATTTTAACTTTTAGAAACCACACCCTATCTTGCTATATTTATCTTGTAAAGATCTCAAAATAACAGCACTGTGGTTGACTTTCATTTTTATAGACACCTCTGAGGAGAATTTCTGCAAAAATAATTGATGCTAAAAATATTGTCTGGGAAAGAAAAAAGTTCACCTGTTCCTCAAATAGGGAATTGATACAGGAAAAATCTTCCTGGAGTCTGTATGTAATAGACCAGATTTATAACATCCTTAAAACAAGGGCTCCTGGGTCTCTATTGCTGGTGAATGTAACACTTTTTTTGTAAACCTGAGAGTTGATTTCATGCATAAAACAAAAGTCTGTATTTAGCAGTACAGTAAAGGAATGAAATAGACTGGGTTTAAGTACAGAGACCATAGAGTACTATATTTGAGAAACAGTTTGCATAAGACTTTTCAACAGAAAATTTTAATTATTACAGCTGAGAACTGAAATGCTGCATCACCTAACTGTTGAGTCAGGAGATACAGGCATGAAGGGAACCTACCAATTAAGCGTAAAAATGTCTCATTTAAATGGAATGATACCAATATATAAAAAATATGTGGGAACTACTCTGGGCTGTGCACTATGGAATATGTGCACTGAAACCCTCAGTTACGGCCAAGATTCATATACACTATCCTATAGCTTTTCTCATAGACTGACAATTCTTATACCTGAACTTTATATATCCTAGCAGCCAGAAATAACACAGGTAATTGATGGTAGCTAATACAATTTAAACATGCACTACAATCTACTCTTTAAGCTATATAACAAATTTCCCCCTAAAAATGGTAAAAGAAAATCAGAAATTTTTAATAAAGAACAGATATGGTGTTTGATTTTCAGCTGTTGGCCAGTGTGAAACATTTTAACAAAGAGTCCCTGTAAATTGCCTAGCATATCAAGATGGATTTACTCAGTTTACACTCTAATTAAGTTTTACTTTGGCTTTCATCACATTTGGTCTTCATGAAGAGGCAGCATTATATTAAATGCTACAAAGCCGTTGCGTAAAAAACAGTTATTGAGGTGGAACACATCTAGAGAGTTGGTTTAAAAAATGCTTTGATCTACAAGGAATTCAGTGAGAAAAAGTCAGATTAGAACAAGCAGTATTCAATTAAATAATAAGAGTCAGGCAGAAAGAATGGGGAAGGGAAGGGAGGAATGTCCTAACATTCCATGGCATCTGTCTTCCCAAATTGGTTGAGACAGCAACATGGGCAGGATGGACACCCATAGATAGTTATAATCTTCACTTGTATTGTCTTGTCTTTGTCTTACATTTTCTATCGCTTTCTACTGTAGCAAATGGATTTTTAACCCTCACTTTTACTGAGTAAATATATTCTCTTATTCTTATATTTTATCTTTTACTAACAACGATTATGAGTGATATAATAAATGCTGGGCAATTTACATCCTACAAGTCAGGAATATAATTAAGAAATAACAAGTTACTCCTAAACTATCATATATCTTATTCAGATTTACATTTTGCAGGACACTGTGGCTGATCATCTAAAACTTGTGAAGACTGTTCATATTTGATGTGGGACATGCACATGCAAGCATACTCTCATCTTCTCATGCTATTTTCTTACACTCTGTGTATCAAGTACTTCTGCCATAGTTTGATACCTTCAGTAGGGTGATTCTCTGGCTCAAACTTGCCTTTTCTGTAGCTGTTTTAATGCAGGTTTAAACATTGGTGCAGGCAGCAGGGAAGCTCTAGAGAATGGCAGGGAAGAACACCTGGACTTGTAGTACCCTTGTAGAGCCTGTTCTGCTGCCTGGTTGGCCTGGGATGGAATGGGATCTACCACATATCCTACAGCGTCCTGCAGTATGATCCTGTTGGGAGGATAATTCAACCAGACTCCTTTCTATGGATGGGGAGGAAGGCAAAGCCTCATCAGACAAGCCAGTGGAAAATCTGAAGGCAGCTCCAGTCCAGCAACACTTGTACAAAAAACAGTACAGAAAGCAGCCCAGTCTTTGATGGATGGAATTTTCATGGAAAACAAAAAACCTGATTTCCCCTACAGCTGCTGGGCTGTATAGCTGATCTACACTGCAAATTGGCAGTATCTATATTAATTACATGTACATTTCTGGGACAATGCAAATTTAAGCATGTGTGCTTACCAAGTCTTTGGTCTCAGACAGGAATACTTACAGGAAGTTTGTATTCTTGGCATGCGTTTATCAAATCTTCCATGAAAGGATGCTTCAAAAGAAGTTCAACTGCAATGGGTGTCAGATCTTCAGCACCTAATTCTTGGTACATCTTGATGAAATGCTTTAGGTAAAAATAATACGTGGTCAATTTACTGTATTTAAAAATTGTGGAAAAGCAAAGATCATGGCATATTTTTTAATGCATGATACAAGCTACAAAACCATCCTTGAATCAATCTGCCTACCTTATCATAGCTGTCTGCCTTCTCCAGACAGCCAAATCTATGATAATCTTCATCTTTACTTCCTCCAGTATGAAACACTTTGAGTAGAGATGCCACTGAAATCATTCCTTCACCTGTGTAATTCGAGACTTCTTTGTCATCCTCTATTAAAGTCTTTTCATTTGACAATATGTTGGGGCTTGAGGAATCCTAAAAATTTAGGCACAGGTATCACACTTGGGGATAAACAGTCTGTCAGTAGATGTCTGTTTCAGTTAAACACCCATTAAGAACCAACGAATTTCAAACTTCAGTTCTTACAAAACAGAAGTCATAAACTCACACAAAATTATCTACTGCACTGTCGGATGGAGGAATAGATCATGACTTTCCAGAAATACCCATAATGTTGGCATTAACAGAAATTTAATAGACAGCTTTTTACAGGAATGTGGCCAACATTGCACAGAAAAACTAGTATTTCTCAGAACAAGAAAACATAAAAATATTTAATAGTTACAAACTACAATACCAAGAACTTTGTGTTTATTTACAGAGTACACTTGGTAATTCTGGATGTTCATATGAAAAAAAGTATGAATTTTCTAGTCCAAATCTAGTCACTGCAAGAGCTCTATTTTGGCCAACACTTAACCAGCTCCACAAAGAAACAGGTATTTCTATTTTATGCAGAACAATTAACTTTACTTTAAGAAGGTAATTAGGTAATTTTGTGGTGATATTACAGCTGGTCAAAGAGAAAAAAAACCCTGAAAACTAAAACTAAAAAACCCTGAAAACTAAAACTAAAAAAAAAAACCAAAACCACCGAAAAACCCCAAAACACCCAAAACACCCCAAACCCAAACCCTTAAAAAAAAAAAAACCCTCCCCCCCAAAACAACAAAAAACCCACCAAAACCTGTTATGAAGATTTGTGAGCACAAAGGTGAGAAAGGACCTTACACAGGTGAACAGGGCTTTGACTAGATTATGTCACAATGTAGACTAACCACTAGCAACAGGAAATTGCATGTAATTGAACAAAATATTTCTGTCCTCATTAGGTAGGAAGGAGAGACTACTGAGGTTCTGCCACACTTGGGCGGTGTGCCTTGGGCCTTAATACATTTCATTTTGAGCACAGGAGGAATAGAGTCATTTACAGTCTTTTCAACACACAGTAATCAAGATTACAGAAGTATCAGCACTGAAGTTTTTGGGTCTCTCATTGCATTGCTTACATTGAACTTACACAACCAATAATAACATTATTTAGACTTAAAATGAAAGTAGGAAAAGAAGTCTCAAGAATATGTTTGTCTGTGTCGTGTTTTAATAACACGAAGGCTTCAGATGTATTTCTGCAAGTGGATCCCACTGAGAAGTTATTGCAATTAACGGCATAGAACAAGAAGAAGAGAAGAGGCAAATTAGGTGAAGTTCTGTAAGTGCCTATGTATGAGCCAGCTACCTAAAGTGTAAAACTTCTTAGAGATGAGCTGGATAGTTTTTTATATTTCATTTATGAATGTTCCACGGATAATATTTACTAAGTTTCCAGTACCTGAAGTGAGAATTGGGATATTTGGCCACATAAAAACAAAGGTTTAGATTCTTAATTTGATGCTGAAAACCACTTTGGATGTCTTCAGGACTCTGTGTATTTGATGGAGCTTGGCTCAAACATGACATGATATCAATGCACCATTTCCTTTTTGCCCCCTTGTGTTTGTGGAATGACCTTCGTGAAATTCTGGCTTTACTAAAGCCTATAGAAAAAAATAATTTACTCCTGTGGTATGGGATTTCTTTTGTTGTTCTTTGTCCATATTCAACATTATCGTTTAAGTGCATAGCCATGGAACACAAGGCGTAAGAAGAAAGAAAATATTAAAATGATGTTTTAAAATCAGTTCAGTGATTCTGTGCACCAGCCTAGCCAACTATAAAGTCAAAGACAATCCACCCAAGCAAGATTCATTTAACATCTAATTTATGGATATTCCTAGGTTTTTGAGGGACTCTCCAAGGTGAATTAGGCACACAATCTGCCTGTTTAGTAAACTGTGGGGCATACATCAGACATAGCACAGATTCACAGAGCCAGTGCCTTGAGTGAGAAAGCAGGTATAAGGAAATTCTCAGGTTAGGTGAGACATCTATTTCTCCTCAGAGATCCAGTTAATTCTGGGCTGAAGGCAAATGCTCCCCTTCACTTGTGACTCAGAAACTTGTTGAAACTCAGAAAGTTGTTGACACATAGGTGATAATGCCACTGCTCTTACTTAGATACTGCCAAGCTTCCAACCAAACAGATCAAACCAAACAGAAAATGGCAAAGAGGAGAACAGCTTGTATAGCTTTATATCCAAAGAGACAAAAGATAGAACTCTCCAATTAATACCACAATATCTGATTGAGAGCATTCTGTGCACTCCTTCCTATGAAATGTGTTAAGTCTTATTGTCTTATTCAGTCTCTCCAGTGTATAAAAATTCTGTTGTCCCAAACAAAACACAGGGAAGTATAATAACTTCTGTCATTTGAAATTATAAAATGCTATTTTGCATATGTATGTGATTACCCTAATCACATTGTAATAAATGTGTATTTGTGTAATTGTAATAAAACAATGCCTTTTCTATACTGTTTCTAGAGATCTCAATTGTACTTTAAGTCCTCAGTAAATGCTGGAGTCACTGTGGTTGTGAAAGGGCAATGAATCATTTTATTATCTTAAGCAGCAACCTCTTTCTAAGCATGTACTGATAAATAATTTATATTTCAAGAAATGACTTATACTTCAATAAATATAAGTATTCACTAACTAGTAACTGATGCATGCAGTGGACTAATTCCAGTTTTAAGACCTGAACAATAAAAACACACTCCAGAAATACTAATAATGTTCAAATGATGAATTTCATTTGATTTAACAATGCATTCATCATGGTTGAAAAAAAGTTCAGTTTTGTATGAAACTAATTATTATTAAACCTTCTGATTTACAGATAAACCTAAATACTTGCAAATAACACAATAAAGATGTGCCTCAACACCTCAAAGAAATGTAGTGGAAAATAAAATAAGACCAGCAATAATACCAGGTCTTGCATCATGAGATAACATTACTGAAAGTCACACTGCAGTCTACTTCCAGGGGACTGACAGACGGTCAATTAGACAAAAGAATTACTTACATTCTTATGCGCAAGGAGTAATCAGCAGTAAATATCTTAAACTTTCATTATTGGCAAGCAAATTTCCAGACATTTGAAAGAATCCTTCTGAGTATTATTACGAATTCAATGCTCCCATGCATTCAGTGAGACTACTTGTGAGGACTGGAGCTGCCCAGTATAAGCAAATATGGAGGAATCTAGTTAAATTATAATTTGAAAGTACTACTACTATTCTCTAGTATTTTTCTATTATATTTTACCACACATGGAAGAGAAGCTTCTTTTTTTCTGTGAACATATGTTCCAGTAGCAATGCTAAGTGCTCTGTATACACCTTCAATTGGATCAGAGTGGGAGGCAAAATAAAGCAGCATCTCAATATAGTCCAGCAGAGCAGGGTCTTTCTTGGTATCCGCAAATAAAATGAAGAAGAACTATAAAAGGGCAAAAATAAGGAAATTAATTTCTGTAAGTGAAATTAAATGAAATACATATCAAGGACTGTAGAGAAAAGGATGAAATACAGTAATTACTGCTAATAAGAGCTACTATCTTAAGAAGATGTGGGGGCTTTACAAATCAAGGCTGTGATAAATCATAAATGTCTGTTAAGTAATTCAAGGAAACAGAAACTGAGTTTCTCAGAAAAGGGAGAAATCAATAAAACCTTGTATCATGAAAAATATGTTCAAAGCATTTTTTGTATTCAGATTATTATTAGCACCCTCTTTCATGGAAAATTCTATGAGCTCAGATGCAGTGATCATTTGCTTCCCATTCTTTACAAAGCTGGTTGCTGCGTAGCAAAATTAATGTCATTCAACCAAGAACAGGAGTAATTAAGTCTTTCTGAGCAGACTATGATTTAGAATACTCAAGGCTGATTCTTGGATTTCTCTCTGCATTATTCTGAAGCACCACTTGACCTGGAAAAAAAAATAAAAAATGCAGCACTTTTTGAAAACAGCGATCCAAAAAACTGTGAAATGAGACCTCTCATGTTTGAATAGTGATCTCTTCAAAGTACCTATGTTTTCAGTTACCTTTATGAGGTGTTTTAGCCTTTCTAAAGACACAGGTTCCTTGCGACTTTCTGTTATGCATAGATCTTCGTTTCCACTAAACCATAAGCCAACCTGATTTTATAAATAAATAAGTAAGTTTGTTTATTTTTACATGTTGAAATAAGGTGGTCTTTATACTCCAGCTGTTCAATACACAGGTTACTAAGAGCTTAATTTCTGGAGTTAATCAAACTGAATTTGTTATTAATATACAATGGCATGAAAATAATTAAATAGCTGTTTGTATGTTGTAACAGATACTTGAGAAATTACTGAAAATCAAGTAGGATAGAAGTGAATGTATGCTTTTGAAAAAAGTGAAAATTAACTACATAGTTGTAAATCTATGCTGCTGAAGAAGCAAAATATGATATGGATTTTCTATGCATGTTCTGGTTTCTTCCTTTTAGGATATCCTTTGCTAACCCCTACAGCTTTTGTCCAGACTATACTTTTAGAAGACACTGTCCAAAAAATTCAGTATGATGAAGGATGGAGGTATGGCTCTCCCCATGCTTTCTTGCTCCCAACAAGACGATCAAGAGTCCTACAGAGCCAGAGCTACAATTGTAAATTAAAAGTGCTCAGAACCAATTCTGTAGTACTAGACTCCAGACACAGGAAGTATCAGCTATATCTGAATAGGTGTGAACAAACTTCCTACAGAAAAACTCACTTGTGTGAAACCACACCAGGCTGTACAAACAACATCACAATAGGGACAACCCAGCACCATTACCTGGATATGGGCCCCTAGCACTGTGTAGTTTACCAATACAGGTGGCAGAGAAAGAGGACAAATAACAGATGAAGCAGGTCAAATCCCCAGTGGAATGTTACCCAAATCAGTTGCTTATTGCATATTTACTACCTGATAATACTGAAGTGATTAAATTAATTGCTTGTTTAATATTACATTTGAAATAGGATCCTGTGCTAAAAATGTACGTTCTTCACCAACATGTATTGTAACTGTTAGCTTATTTGTAAGCTCTTCAATAAAACTTACAACAACAGAAAAATAAATGCATATAGACCTGCATTTTTTGTTTTTTGGCTTTGCAGAGTTTATTTCTGAGAAAGTCTGTGGTGGCAGGGATTGGCAGGTGACAGGATTTTCACCTCAACCCCCTAATTAGGGGGTTTCTGTTTTCAAAGTCCTGTACCAGGGTTTAAAAGATGAGATGGAACCTGTGGCTCAGTCTTCAAAGGTGTTTATTCTATTTCTTATCTCAAGGTCTTGCAGCAGTCTCNGCTCGTGGAATTTTTAAATTTATCAGAGAAGTTCTGAAAAAGACAGGCCTCTGGACTAACACAGCCTTTAATGATTTTTCTTTAAAAAACAATGCTAGGTGATTGGAAAACAAATTACAATAAAGGTTCCACTAAATTTATTCAAAACAGTTGGAAAATTTTATTTTCTATCACCAAACAAATACAGCAACTGGCAAGACTGGAGTATTTATAAACACCTATATGTGCATATATATGGTACTTACAGCTAATATAGCCTAAGAGACTGAACCAGCAAGTATAATTCTGATTAAAAATGTAATGTAAAAGTAAATGAAAATGAGCAGAATTTTGCTGAAAGAACAAAAATGCACTCATAATACTCTTTCTGGAAAAACTTGCTGAACTATATGACAATTCAAATATAAGTTGTGTTCACAAAAGCATTTAAAGAATTTTACAATTTTCCATGTATTCAAGGTCTGAGGAATGATCTTAACTTGAGAAAATTAATTCTTGGAAAAAATCTAGAAACATTTAATTAAAATGCTGCTGATGAGATGATACTGAAATCCATATTTTTGCTTGGAGCAAATTATCTTATTCAGTGTCAAGCAAGTTAATAGTCATCAAAGTGCACATCCAATGGTTTCTTTAAAATGGAAAGGATTTTCCTTGAGATTTATATATGGAAAAAGTAGGAAAATCAAGTTAAATGTATGTTTACTTAGCCTGATTTGTGGAACTATGGACAAGATACGTATTAGAACATCAATTTCCTGAAACCACTTTTCACTAGAAAGCTACCTCAGACCTAATGCATTTAAAATTCAGACAGAGTTTCTCAAGGTGAATAAATCAAACAACGTATCATTCAATTCAGGGAGTTTAACAAAATAAAATTTGATTGAAAAAATAAAAGGATTATAACCTGTATATAGTGTTCCTGTGTAACGAAGCCTGATCCAGTGACATCAAGAGACTTGAAGACGTGCAGTGTTTTGAGGAGTTGTGTCACAGATGGCACTGGCCAAGGCTGTGCTGCTGCCAGCAAGAATCTGTGCCAGTCAGTAAATTCTGAGTTCACAGTGAATTCAGATACCATATTTTCTAACTATAAAACCAAAATAGCAAATATTGTCAAATGTGTACAAAAACATAGTCTTTCAATAGCCTATGTATCCTTAGGTATTTTTCTGGACAGGATGTGCAAGGTTCTGCAGTGAGGTTTCAGATTTCTATAAAGGGCAAAATGAAATAGGCCACAGGCCACTGTATGTCGACTGCCATGTGCCATTGATATCTCTCTCAATAAACGACTGAGTGCCCAAATAGTCATCTATATATACCTTAACTTATGCTTTGAGAATTTCCTTTTGTAACTAAGTTCCTGCTTCCACGATAAATTTAAAAGTCACGTTTAAAAATAGTTCTCTTAAGGAAAGAAAATTCTATTACTAAAATAAAGATAGGATTTATAAGCACTAGAAGTTCTCAAAACATACAGAACATGGGATACATGCACATTTGGTCTAGTAATAGACAATATTTGACTGATAGCTTTCCCTGGGTAATTAATTTTCTCTGCTGAGATTAGGTTTTAATATAGTCAAGATGACAGATGTGACTAGTTTGCACTAAACTCACTGGAAGTACGCCACTTTAACATTAAGATGTTTTCCTCATAAAGTTCGTCTGTGTGAATAATATATGAATAAAGCAGTGAAATCATGTGAAATCCAATTTAAAATCTTTATAAGAACCACGGTTTACTCTCAGAAATAGTTATCAAAACATGCTAAAACGAGTAAATATTTTGATTCTATAGGCTTACCATCAACATCTGAAAGAGAAATTAATTCAGTATAGAAGATTTTGAAGTTTTCATGTTTCTAAATCTGAAAACCTTGGATGGAATCTTAAGAACTGATATAATTTGCAAATTGTAAATAAATAAAGTGCTGACACAATATCTGGCACAGTGACTCCCATGATCCCTCCCTAGAGAAATTGAAGAATTTTAAGTCTTACAATATTATAATCTCCATTTTATCATACTAAAGACAATGCTGCATCTTCTACACAAACCAATACTCCAGTTGAAGAGAATATAGGGGTTAACTTACATCTGCAAATGTTAAGTTCTTCCATGCATCAGGAAAGCAATTTACGCCAAGATTCAAATTAACCAAGCCACTAACAGTTTCAATAAATACTTTCTTTGGTATAAAACCTAATAAAAAATCAAGACAGAAATATGCTTAGCCTTTTAAATAGACTTTTTCTGTTTAAAAAAAAATCTGTTTTTAAATTTTAATGATCTTATGAGAAAGTTATTTACTCTCCTATTATGCACTATTGATAACACTAATATTTTCCAAACCAAATATAAAATATCCTCATTTAAAATTAATCAAATGTGACCTATCTAATGGCAAAATTTCAAATACTTCACTGCACTGCAATTCTTCTGGCACTTGTCCTGATCTGCATTAAGATCACTAATCCATCCTCATTCATTCACAGTCACCAATCTCACAGTTCTGTGTATTGAATACCTACCAAGATTTTCTTCCACTCTGCTCTATTTTAATCAATCATTAATCTATCTTTACTCTTTAAAGCAAGTGTATGCTAGAGAATAGGATGAAAAACATTCACTGTTGTCTGCTGAACTCTGAAACAAATTTCAACTGTTTGAAAAGCTTCTTAGAACTCACATATGGGAGTTTAAAATAGCTCAATTAATTTTATTTTAAAGAAACCCAAAGAAAAAAGATCAGTTAAGTGCAGCAAATTGTTTTTTAAACAAGAATAGATTTGCTTATGAACAAATAGAAACTTCAAACTCTATGTATGGTATTAAAACACAGAATTATGATTAAAAAAATGTTAACAGACAAATATAAGTCTTTTCTTTCAGAAATGGACTTTTCTGGGTCAGTGAGAGTTCACCCCAAAACCTCTGCAGTAACAACAAAAAATGTAAATTAATTTTCAAGTTACTTAAATTTTGAGAGATAAAGCTGATCTGGTCAGGTTGTGATCAACTCCATGGCATTAAAACAGGAGTTTTCAGATTACATTTAAAAGCAAACACAGTAAAGACTTTCTTATTTTTTTCCATTTTCCAGTCAAACTTCTGGTCTCTTTGAAAAGGCAAAGCTGTGCACATTCTATGGCTAAGACACTTTGTTTGAAGTGAAACAGTGAAGTGAAATTTAGATTTATGAAAAAGATATGTAATAGGAATATAAAGAATGTGTTTGAATATTAATTGCATTGTGTCATTATTAAAAAGCAAGTTGCCAGGTTGCATTAATGGTCTGCATCTCTGTATACCTGTTTATCTCCAATTAGGAAAACCAGGATTAATGCCCTCAATGCATTTTAACATAGCAGAGAAATCCTACACATATATAAGCTTGGAGAGAAGATGACAAAAATAGTTTTGGGAAGCTCAGTCTGCTGGGACAAGAAGAAAGAGAGAAACACCTGGACTTGAAGCCTTTGTATCCTCCCACAAATGAAAACAAAAGCTGGGGAAAAAGTACTGTCAGACTGGTAACAGTGTTCTGATGTCACATCTTAGAAGTTTTTGAGCTATCTCCATTAAGAAAGAACATCTAAAAATTGTGATAAAATGTGTGCTGTTTCCTGAAGCACCTTGGATTGCTAATACAATAATTTTAAGGTAAACAGAAATTTGGGTTCTTCATGAAAATTTCAAGCCTCAAGAATCAGATCATTTCCATATAGCATAATGAAGCCTGCATCACGGGAGCATCATTACTGGGACATTTAATCTAATATTCAATAAACCAGGTAACATTTTAGTGGTTCATGGGGAAAACAGGCTATGGTCCATGAAGGAGCCAGTGAAGTACAAAAAACAACAGGGAAAATTTTTACAACTTCTTTGCAGTCTCAGATTTTCTACTGTTTTACCACAAAGAGTCCAGCTAATAATTTTTGGTTTTTTGCTGAACATTTCCCTTTTCATTTGATCATGGGCAGTCCAACTTAGCTTTCTGTCATGCCATCTTATGTTTTAAATTGTTCAACTGTACTATGATTTTCCTACATGACAATAAAAGATGTAGTTCCTGTTTTTCTTATGAGTTTCTGACTTCCTGAAATGAAATTTAATTTTTGTTTTCTTCATAGAATTCTAAAAGGATACTAATATCTCATATCACTTTTTGTGAAGCTACATGACTTCAGAAACAAAAATTGAAAGTATCTGAGGGATAAGGGATTTAAAGAACTTGTATCAAAACTAATGTCTGAGACGGGACTGAGAATTGCAATCTAAAACACTACTCACAACTTACATAACTATATGATTGTTTATATTAACTGTAGAATTGCTGATGTGCTGTAGGGCAATTTCTTTTACTTTACTACCTGCTCCTGAAACATCTGATGAGGGACAATTCCAAAGTTATAGTAGTTCAAAATCGTCAAATGGACTTCGACTTAATACCTCCTATTGATATATGTAGGAGGAATGAGGGAGACTTAACGAAACAGAGTAAATCCCTCATAAACTTGAGGAATGAAATATGTTCCTCAATATGTTTTTAGATATTTTGCCTAGACTTAGTGGATTTGGGTACATATTACAGAGCACAGAACAGTTTTTGAGTATCTGATTATAATACCAAACAAGAGGTGACTCGTTTTAGTTCAAAGGCTGTCAGCGCTTCATAATCATTGAGAGACGCTGACAGTGGGCAGCTACACAGACGGTACCCAGAAAAGAATACTGGTGTCTGCAAATGGCACTCTGCAAGTGGTGAAAGAAAATAATGTCCTCTAGGAAGGCAAAAGGAAAACAATTCCCAGAATTGGGTTTTTCCACTTACAAAGACTCATTTCAAAACAGATATGTTATTTACAAAATCCTTTTAGAAGCACAAAATAAAAGAAACCAAAGCTAATGAGTTTTAGTTGAATAATGTAAGAGACTGAATAGAAAGTTAAACATTTTTAATTAGGAGAAGTAGCAGGTATCTTTTAAAAAGAATCAGTATTCATGAAGATTTTGAAAAACTGGAGAGATGGTCAGGGTCAGTAAGCAAGTTTCACTAGAAACAGATGAAACAGATCAAAGAACCTTTTGGAAATGGACTGCACAAATTGATTCATTTATTACATTGCATATAAAACAATTCAGGAACAG
>WBMY01018431.1:207460-227659 GCA_013397315.1 Donacobius atricapilla
TTTTTTCCTTTTTTCATTCCTTTACTATGTGAAAATATGTGTAACTTTCAGGTTTAGGCCTGTTGTGCTTTTTATTTTCTCACAGTCAAATCCCACAAAAGAGTAGAAACACTCAAACCACTACATGAATTTGTGTTTCTGCCCAGTTAAACCAAACCAGAACATAGTGACAGCAAGCAACTGATTATATTCAAGAATAGCAATGTAGGGAGAAGGAATTTGGAGAAATTGCTGGAAGACAGATAGAGATGTGCTGCTAAAGTATGTTTTATTCATAATAATTCTGTGTTTGGATATTTAGGATGTGTGATGGTTTTGGCTGGGGTAAAGTGAACGTTCTGCAGAGTTGTGAGTATGGGTTATGGTTTGGACTTGTGCTGGAAACAGAGCTGATAACACAGGGATGATTTTGTTATTGCTAAGAAGCACTTGCACAGAGCCAAGGTCTTCTCTGCTCCTCACCTCACCCCCCCAGCAAGGGGGCTGTAGGTACCAGGAAGCTGGGAAGGGACATAGATAGGAGAGCTGACCTCAGATGACCAAAGGGACATTCCATCCCAGATGGCACCATGCTCAATATATAGAGGACATGGAGAAGAAGGAAGCAGAGGGGACACTGCAAGTGGTTGTGTTTGTCTTCCCAAGTCACCATTATGTGTGATGGAACCCAGCTTTCCTAGGGATGGCCAAACACCTGCCTGCCCATGGGGAGTAGTGGATGAACTCCTTGTTCTGCTTTGCTTCTGTGCACAGCTCTTGCTTTGCCCGTTGAATTGCCCTTACCTCAGCCCATGAGCTTTCTCACTTTCACAATTCCCTCCCCCATCCCACTGGGGGGGTCGGTGGCTGTGTGAGGCTTAAGTGCAGGCTGGGGTTAAACCACAACATCAGGACAAAGTGTTGTCTGTCTTCTGGGCTTGGGACCTTTAAGGAATTTTACATACATCACAAAATGGGGTGGGTTTTTACATTTCCCAGCTGATATCAGAGAAATTTCAGGTATTACAGCTGGCACTTTCCAATGTTTTAGAAAGGGTCCAGCTGAGATGATAGAGTTGAGGAGTCTGTGAGTTTGACGAAAATCATTATGAAGATTTACACTTTTTTTTACATTTCCTTTTTCTAACAGCAAGGAAGGATGGCTGACAGAATTCATACATTCAGGAAGATACAATGAGCATGGCTATAAAAGTATGGAGGAAGATAATCTTCACAATCATCCACAGGTTTGGGATTCACAAGGGGTGAATGGGTTATTTAAAAAATAATTTTGAAAATCATAGATTCATCCCAAAGTGCTTAGGCTTATCACAGTTTCTGAGTTTCACTGCATCATACGGGAGTATAACCTCCTCTTCATATAATTTGAACTGGATAATGTCAAACACAGATTTCTGTTATGAGCAAAAGGCCAAATATTTTAATTTTATCTTTCTAAAATATAAGACAGAGTGATTCCACTCTTTTTATAATGCCATTCAGTAGAAATAAAAAAAAAAAAAATGGATGATGATTTTTCAATCCTCTACTCCATTCTCATGGAATATTTCTATGGAAAAGGAGGTCCAATGCTTTTTCCATCTCAGATGAATTAATCCACTATTCCTCAAATGTTCCCTTCAACTAAATATGTTGTCAGTATTCCTTTTCTCCTTTTTGGGGAGCATTCCTGATACCACTCAACTAAAAATCATGTCTGTTCTGAAATGGAATCTGATGAGTTCAAAGATAGCTGTACTTTTTGGCTTTTGCTAAATCTGGCTCTGAACTTCTTAGGATATTTAGTGTTATGGATTTTTGTGAAACAGAACTCTCGGGACATGACCTAGAGAAGATCTACCTGAATCAAAACATCAAAACAAAAGAAATTCTATGTACTTTGTAAGAACCAGTTTTAGAAAGTATATATTATCCTATATAATTTACAGAAAAAATTAAATACTGCCAAGATTTTTTAGATTGTGATAGAAATATCCAACTTGTTAGACCTCTGAAAACCACAAAATGTGGAAAAAGAGAGCAGAGAAATATTTATTTTACAGTGTACCACAATACCACAGTATTTACCAATACTAAAAGCCAAAGCAAGATGTAGGAAAATTATGGCCAAACAACAGAAGAATAATTTTAAAGGACACAAGAAGAAAATGGCATAGTTTAAGAAGAACTATAAAGAGGAAGAAAGAGGTAAAAATTAGTATCATTCATGTTATATCAAGCTTGTATACAAGGAAATAATAGTCTAGGGTATATTGTAATTTCTGTCATTTACTTACAGTAACCCTTTGGTGTAGTTCAGCTTTTGTTTCCTCATCATCTTGCAGGTCATCAGCAATTGAATTAAAATCTGTTTGCCACTGAGTTACAAACTCCTGCATAAGATGTGGACGTTTCAAATAATCCTGAAAATTTCTTCTGTAAATTATGGTTAAAAATGACTTTTGGGTTACAGAATGCCCCATGAAAAATACCAAACACTAATATTAATGTAATAAGATACTATTTCTACTTACCTAATATCTGCTGTGTAATGAATTATAGTGTACTGTTCATCCCTTAGACATCTAAGTACAGTTTTGATCGTATTCATATATGTATTTTCTACCATTTCCCAGTAAGGTACTAAAAAATCAATTATCTCCTGTGAATTTGTTAAAAACATTAAAATTAATTTATTTATTGGTAATTTATTCATCTGTAGCATTAGAAAATACACAAAAATATTATTTCATGAAATCATGAAATTGATTTTTCACTATGTATTTCTTTTGGTTTACAGCTGATTACAGACACATATACTTTTAGCCTGTGAATTTCTTTAGGAAAAAGTGGTAGGTCTCTAAAGCAATAGTAAATTCCAGCAGAATATTCCACTATCTATTGTTTTGGATATGCTCATAAAATAAATAATGATACTGAATGAGCACTGAAGTAAGAAAATTTGGTCATTCATAACTGTTTGAGCCCATAAAAATCTAAGCTGACTGCCTGGTGTTGCAAAAGTGATGTTTGACTGACTGACTGCCATGAAATATAAATAAAGGCCAGCATATATGAGCTGATTACTGTTAACAGGAAAAACTGGTAAACATTAGGAAAACAATTACAGAACAAATTTCAAGTCATCATTGTCTACCTTTGAAAAATCTGCATCTCAAAAACTGCATGCAGTCCCAGCCTCTCATCTCAAAAAATTTACAGAAGAACTAGAACAGATTATAACTGGATTGGAGAGCAAAATCAATGTTAAAAAGAAATGAACATTTAAGAGATGCTTGTCACATCTTAAATGCCCTCAGAGGTTGATTGTAGAATTATTATTCATTGCATCACGCAATATGTGAATTAGGGTCACCAAATGATCCAAGCAACGATCATGGCTTAAAGCGAAGAAACAGAAATATTTTTTCAGAATTAACATATTTATACAAATTATGTCATGAGAATAAAAAGTAAATAGCTTTAAGAAAGCTACTGTACCAACTTAAAAACACAATCATGGAAGAAAAGTTCATTGAGAACTAATAAACACGAGATGCAGATATACAGCCATTTCAGAAAATCCCTAAATTTCAGATCACTAGAATCTGAGAAGATGTCCTTGGGAAGAAAATATTGGGAAAAAAATGTACTAGGAGAAAGATTAGTGCACGCTCTCCCCATTCTTACTCTTTGAATAAGATCCACAACTTACCCTTGTCAGAGAATGAAAAGTGATCTAATAAGTTTGTGTTAGTATTTCATAATAGTAAAAAGAATTATTATTTTGGCAGCTGTGTTCTTCATCATAATTGCAAAGAATTTTAAAAAACCTAAATTTGAAAGCATGATTCCTTATTTTACGTATTTTAGCAGCAACTGTTCTTTGTATATTTATCACAAAATAATAGCATATCTTTTATTGAAAAATAATGAAAAAAAACCAGCATGCAATTATGCAAAAGGTTTAGGTAGGACATACATAAAAATATTAAGAAAAATATATACTTTGATATTTAAGATTTTCAGTCAGGAATTAGTGTACCTGAGGTAGTGGTTCGTCTACATAAATCCATTCATCTGATCCTGGTTCAATCGGTGGTGGTGTCTCAGGAGAGGGAGGAGGCTGATCTATAACTGGTAAAACCTTTTCTTCTTCATCTGTGATGGGTAAAACTTTTTCTTCATCTGTAACTGGTAAAACCTTTTCTTCTTCTGGTGCTATTTCTTCAGCAGACCCTTGATACGAATGTACAATTAGTACTTCAAAATATATTTTAAGTATCAATAAACAGAATTAGACATCTCTGCTACTCTCACAGGTTCAAAATAATGGAACAGATTCACTGTTTCATTACTTGTTGATCAAAAATATCCTCATGAAATCAGCAAAGCTCAAGGAAGATTGGATCAGTTAACACCTAAACAAACTTGGCATCCATAAATTGAAGGGCCCTGATAGGATGCATCCCCAAGTGCTGAGGGAGCTGGCAGACATAATAGCCAGGGAGCCCATGATACTCTTTCCTCTTAAAAGTTCATGGAAATCAGGAGAGGTTCCTGACTACCGGTAGAAAGCAAATGTCACCCTGGTCTTAAAAAGTGGAAAGAAAGAGGACACAAGGAACTACCAGTCAGTCAGCTTCATTTCAATCCCTGGGAAGGTGATGAAGCACATCATTCTGGAGACCATCTCTATCCACACAGAAAACAAGAAGCTGATCAGGAGTAGTCAGCATGGATTCACTAAAGGGAACAAATGCTTGACCAGCCTGATTCTCTCTTCTGTTTATATGAACCTAATAGTGAAGGACAGCTTGGAAGCTATCAACATAAATATGAAATTAAACTTTATTAATTGACCCCAGGTATTATTTCTCCTTAGGGAGCTAATAGCCCTTAAATACTTCTATACAACAATTCTAACTATAAAATTTTCACTCCATTTTCAACAATGGGAATTTTACTATTGACTCTAGCGCCATTAGTTATATACCAAGCACATAAAAAACCCCTATGAACTAGAAACCTTGTACAGGAGTAGTGGGATAACTTTTACTGTTACAAGTGCATTTCAAGTTTGTAATTTTTTTTCTTTTGGTGGTAGAAGACACATGAAAATTTTCTCGTAATAGTTACAAAAACCCAGTTATTTAGAGGTCACTATTGCTGGTTTACTTAATGCATTTGTCCCCCTGGATGCTTCATCTTTTTTTCTTTTTTTTTAAATTTATTTTAAGTGATTTTATATAGGGTTATTATTTTTAATTACAAAAAACAAAGTATTTTGTTACTGAATTCTAGAAAGTAAGAATATGAAAACTTACTTCTATTCTGATTTTTCACGATTTTCTCTATTATAATTTCCTTTACTGTTTCACACACAAGACTTTCTTCTGTCTCTGCATTTACTTTCACTAGAGTGTTTTGATGGACTGAAAACCATTTCTCTAATTTTGGCCATGTCTTTAGGAAGCCTGAAATTCTATAAAAATTATATCAATGTGTGAAATTAAAACCTAACTAATGGAAAGTCAAACATTTTCTAAAATTGATAAATAAAAGAAAAAGCAGATAATCTAATTTAACACTAAAACAATTCCACCCACATCAACCCCTTCATTTTAAACATAAGAATATTTTCAAGATTCTATTGATAACTAATAACATATTTCTTACTCTTTCATGTCACAAGATATATTTCCTTTCTAATATCACAGTTAAACCAATGGCAATATGCAATATAATAGTCTGAAACAGTTAAAAGTATCAAATATTCAGAAGAAATAATTGTTCTTGATTTTGCTCTTTGTGCAAAATTAAGCATCTAGTGATTTCATTAAAATTAGAAAATGAAGTGGTTTTATTAAATGGAGAATTGGAAAATAACATTTTACAAAATCTCTAACTCAAATCAAGTGTACTTCACTCAATGGCAGGCACATATGTGTGCAGATATAAGTGCACACATAGATACAGATATATATGGATTATATACACACAGTCCATGTAGCATATACCTGAAAATTAAATTCTCATTGCAACAGTACAGTGGAAAGTCAAAACACAAGATTTCTTATTTTCCAGGAGGATTTATATTGTGCAGAAAATGAAAACACCCTTTAGGCCTATAGAAAAGTCTAAGTAAGTCCTTAACATTAAGCATGTCAGTATTGTCCTGGATCACATATGAGATTTAGATCAGTTACATGCTTTAACATCTGACTAAAGCAATTATTTTTTTCATATAACTTACCTATGTAGCACCTGCTCCCTGGCCAAGTCAATCTTCTCTTCTAGGATTTCAGCATCTGAATTTTGATGGCTGCTCTGTTCAGCATGAGATGCCTTTCTTTTATCTACTGTGTAGAAAACCACATATATAAACATATATTGAAAAAGGAAATTATTCAGACAGTTATTCACCCAAACTAAGATAATCATTATAAGAACAAATACAGTGTTCCTTCCTCTTGCACTTCTTCACTTAAAAGTTGGGTACCAGACTTCCTAAAAGAAAGTAAGTCAGAAAACATCACAGAAGTATAAAATTAAGCTGTAAAGGACCTAAGACACTGTCCTGCCTCTTCCTCTGTTTAAGTGCATAGCCAGTTATAGCACTTACATTTCTTAATGGATGCTTTTCAGCGATAAAAATCTCCGGTTGAAGAGATGGAGCATTCCTGTGGGCAACTATTTCAGGCTTATCTATTCTATCAGTTCGAAGGTATTTTCCCAATTTCACCTGACGTATCTACTTTTCACATTCCATTTAATGAAAAGACAAGGTATTCTCTCTTTCTGAGTATTTCTGAATTTTAAAAAGCTTTTAATTCATTTGAAATATGCCATTTTAAAAGAATTCTGATTTTTAATTGTTCGTTTGACTCTGTCATCATGTTTACATCTTATGAAATAAATTCTAGTTGTATTTCTGAGATTATATTAAATATAACCACATGTTCCCAGTGTTTTGGCAGGACAAGGTCTTAAAATTAGCAAGATTCAAGTGTCTATACCTTTATCCTCACCACATTTTTAGCAAAAGCTCTAAATATATTGTCCCATCCTCACTCCTACCTATACATAAAAGTTAAATGTAAATGATGCTTTCACTAAAGCTATTTGCCATCTATGCACTGCAATGAAAACAACAAAGAAGAATCTCCTCATAATTTGGATAATACACAACGTGCTCATTAAAAAAAACTTCTGTTTCTCCAGGCTGTTAAAATGTGTAGTCTGGAAGTGAAACAAATCTCAAAAAGCCTTTGATGCCTTTGCCTTTGTTGGCCAGAATTGACTTCAATTTCTGATCATTCACTGACTAACTGAAGACAAGACAAAGGCAGTAATCAATACAGAATTTATTCTGGCGCTCTCAGGGAATGAATATTGGCACATCCCTCTGTTTATAATTTCCTTTTTCCCTTTCTAAGTGTGTCTCCTGAAGAAAAATACTATTTACAGGCACTCATTTGTAATGCAGTATATTCTGCATCTATTATAACTGGTCTTTTTTCCACCTGCTGTTTTATGTGATATCTACCACCACCCTCTGTGCTATCTCAGCTGCAGTGAGAGTTCAAATACAATAGAGTACAAATACTAAAAAGCATATATACATGCACTTGCACACTTCTGATCTGCCTTTGACCAAAACAAACAGAAGTATCTGAAATAATCTGGAAGTATTTAAGGCACAATTAATGGAAGTGATACTATGAGATATACAGAAATTGTCCAGTAATGCTATTTTGCATTAATAACTACAACTTAGAGATATCTGCTTGTCATTTTACTTTGTTAATAATAGTTGGAAACTTACACTTCACATTAGCCACACGTTTCATTACCAGACTGTCTGAAATATCCAATAATATAGAAACATCAAATGCAGGTGAGGTAGGAGGAGGCTCGTTAGGGGCTCTGGGATCTATAGCAAGAGACAGTTTTTCAGAAATTGGATCTTTTGCTTCTACATCAATGCCGGTATAGGATTTTTCAAATAGCTGTGCCTGGTTAATTGTCCTTGGAAACCCTTCCACAATCCACCCCTTCTCTGGTGGTATTTGGCTAAAAGGAAATGAAGAACCAGAATTACACAGCGAAATGATAGCATAAGAATAAAACTGAAAGAACAGCTTGCTCTAGCCATCATTCATTCTTACTTCAGTATATTAAATTTCATGATGAATACAGGATATGACAGATATTATTAAACTGTAAAGTAATGGATTTAAACCAGAAAAAATAATATCAAGTTTAATTAAAGTGAAAAAAAATCAGAAACAATTTTTGTTGTCTTGATAAAGTTTTCAAAACCTCTCTACAGAGACTGCTCAGAGTTTTACTTCCAGTTTTCTCAAATAACTTTTTTGCTAAAGTAATAAATGGGAAAATCTATTTTATAACTAATAGTATACTAATGGGAGTAATACAACTTAAATGATACTCATGTACTTAAATGCTAACTGTGCTTCAGGGTAGTTGAGATAATTTTCTGTCAAATAAGAGTAGATAAAACCAAGTATCTATACAATTTCATACGTAATGGCTTCCAGTAGGATGTCAATTAGTAATTCATCAGGAACACTTTTTCCGTTCTTCAGCCATTTCTGTGATGCAGCACCAAGTTGGGCACGTACAGATAACTGTGGAAGAGTGCAACGTATGCTCAGAATGTCCACAACAGTCATTGAAAAGAATTGCTGAAAAGAGTATAACCCCACATTTTATATCACATACTATTTATTTATTTATATTAGGGGTCGTGGCTGTTATTTATCAATATTCAATTGTTGGAGGGGGAGGGTCTATTAAGGAAAATAGTTTTAATTGTAAAAAATGCCTAGTTTAATTGAAATCTCAGCTGATTTCCATGATTACACTAATAAAAATGCTGAAAAAAAACAAGCTAGAGAAACCAAGGATATGAAGGTCAAGAAATTGAAAATTAGATGTTCTGGTTCTCAGCTCTTGGCAGTTAAATTTGTTTCTTTTTTACTTATAGAATTTTTCCCCNTGAAACAAAAGCCCCTCGAGGTTCCGGGTTCTGTTTATCACTAATGCTGTAGTTGTTGTTGTTTGTTTGCCTTGTTATACATACTAGTAAAGAGCTGTTATTCCTATCCCCATGCCTCTGCCTGAAAGCCCCTTTAATTTTCTAAATTATAGTAATAATCTGGGTAGAGGGGATTTGAATTCTCCATTCCAAGGGAGGTCCTGCCCTCCCTAGCAGACACCTGTCTTTCAAACCAAGACATAAGCTTATTCTGATTTCCACTACTACTGATGATTTCATACAGCAGCACGTAAAATCATTAGTTTTACAGGGATTCTTTCATATCTTAGCTCTGGAAGTAATTTTCAATGAGCAGTAAGCTAAAGAAATCACTGTAGAATTAAGCATTTTTAACATAAAGAAAACAAACCTTGTCATGGGATAAATTATCGTCTTGGCAGCAGCAAGCAGAAATACATGTCTGCTAACTCAAAAATGCCATAGAAAATACAACTTATGTAAATGGGAGATTCCTTGAGAAAATATGGAATTTTAAGAAGATGTACAACTCTAAACAACATACAGAGGAGCAGATTTTCACAACAAGCTCTTCTCATATTTCAGAAAATACAGAAAATCCTTGCATTGATGACAGGAATTCAGAATGATGAAAAGGTGTCACCATTTAATTCATGTAACCATTTCAATTAATGTCTTTTTATAAAGTAGAAACTAAAATTGGACTACTAACCTTAGATAGGCCATCCTGACTGTTATCTAATTCAAATTCTTCCTGGGATGGTTCCTTTTCAACAGGACAATTGTCTAAAAGAGGTTCTAAAACAAAGTTTGATGATGCTATTACTATAAAATTATTATCGATAAAGAATAAAAGTGCAATGTTCTTTGAACAAATCAATACAGAAGGTACATAAAATTGTTAGAATCATAGGAGCATTGATTAATTCAGGTTGGAAGCAACCTCTGGATTTCACCTAGCTCTAGTACAACCTTCTGCTCAAAGTGGCATCAGTTATAAGGTCAGACCAGGTTTCTCAGTTGTCTACCCCATGTGATCTGGAAAACCTACAAAGATGGAGACTACACTAGCTCTCCAGGAAATTTGTTTCAGTACTTGGCTGTCCTCATGGGGAAAAGGCCTTGTCTTATATCTAGGCAGAAAGGCTTTTACAGGTATCTCCACAAAAGGAAGGTTGAGGAAAATGCAGGCCTGCTGGGACATGCAAAAGACTGAGGTATCCCAAGGGCCCGAGATATACAGGAAAACCTGCAGCAAGAAATATTTACCTGTGGTGGTTTCTTTTTGGAGCTCCTCTTGGAGATTTGGTGGCGAATTTGGTAAGTTCTCCTGGGCCTTATATCATATATGACAGGAAATGGATTAGAATAAAAATTACATCTTACAGAAAAAACAAGCCTGTAAATTCAAGATGACTCTTCCAGTCTTACCTGTCAAAACTTAGAATTAAGTTTGAAATAGAATAAAAAATTTGAAACATGCTTTTGTCCTCTCACATTTCATTCCCATCTACCTGTTAGAGCTAAGACCAAATCTGGGGAATATGCTTACCTCATTTTGTTCTTCAGAACTCTCTGATTCCTGTGAAATCATGCTGTGTTCACTTTTCATTTCATTTTTAAGAAAAGCTTCAATGGCCTTCTGAACCAGAGTACCAACAGATAGTACCTGAATATTACAAACTAATACACAAAAATATTAGATAGCTACAATTTGAGTTGAGTATACATACAGAGAAACTATTATAAGCAGTTAAATAATTATTTAATTTTTGCTTCTAATGAAAGTTGTTTTCGTGCTTTTCTTCTCTGTAACTACTTCTCAGTATGTATTGACAATCACATAGCTATCTTACTAGTCTCTTTTAAAACATGTATCTCCAAAGAAGTTTACTAAAAGCACTTTGAAATTCTCAATGAAGAAGTATTAACATTACAGTACATTATTAATTTTACTTTCAAATTGCAGTGTTTCTAAGTTTATTTTGGAATATAACAAAAGGATGACATGCAACCAACCCCAGCAAAATACATATGCATCTGACATTTTAGAATTATTAATGAAAGGCTTTGCCTGTACAATTTTCATTGTAAGAGTAGAATTTTTACACAAATAAAAATTCTAATGAATTTTAGGCAAACAAACAAACAACCTGTACCTTTCTCAATAAATTTTGCACAAGTAGTTTTTCCACTAAACATTTTTCCCAAAATACATCCCTTGATGGGAAATGAAGGAAATTCAGGTGAAGATTTGGGTTTTGGAGGATAGAACATCTCCATCAGTCTACGAAGCACATGACCCAATATGTTATTATTAAGAGGTTTGCTTCCACTGTTCTCTTCAGTTGGGCTCCATTCCCCTGTCATACTCTGTATAAATGACAAATTAGCAAATCTCAGTATGTCTTGTCTTCCATCTTTCTAAATATATGTAGTTATTCACATACATAATACATAAAATAATGAAATTTGAATAGTATTAAATAATAACATAGAATAGAAACTCATTAAAACCTATAATTATATCATAATCATTAAACATTTATTGATATTCACTAATAACTATCTGAGAGACAAGTACTTATATAAACATTTTCATAGATTCTGTAATGGTTTCCCTCTGGATGGATGCCACAGAGAAAATATAACAAAAGTTTCATGAGTTAAGGACAGGAAGAAATCATTCACCAGTTACCATTATGGGCAAAATAGACTTGACTTGGGGAAACAGGTTGAATTTACTATGAATCAAAATCAGAGCAGGACGGTGAAAACTAAAACAAATCCTAAAAACACTGTCCCCAGCCCTCCCTCTTTCCCAGGCTCCTCCTGCCCAGGAGAGCAGGAGTACAGGGAATGGGGGTTATGGTCAATTCATCATATTGCTTCTGCTGCTGTTTTCTCATCGGAGAGTGGAACCTTTAGCTGCTCCAGCATGCAGTCCTTCCCACAGGAGCCAGTCCTCTACCAATATATCCAGCCTGAGTCCTCAGGGACTACAGTTCACAAATGGCTCCAGCTGGGTCCCTTCTATGGGGTACAGTCCTCCACGAACAGGCTGCTCCATCATGGGTCCCCCATGGGGTCGCAAGTCCTGCCAGCAAACCTGCTCGCTCCAGCATGGGCTTCTCTCTCCATGGGCCACAGGTCCTATCAGGAGCCTGCTCCAGCTTGGGCTTCCCATGGGGTCACAGCCTCCTTTGGGCATCTCCACCTGCACCACTGTGGGCTCCTCCAGGGGCTGCATCACCATGAGCTTCCGTGGCTTGCAGGAGAATCTCAACAACACATGGAGCACCTTGTCCTCATCATTCACCACTGACCTCAGTGTCTGCAGAGTTGTTCCTCTCACATCTTCTCACTCCTCTCTTCTCTGAAATCTGCACAAAACCTTTTTTTTTCTTCTTAACTATGTTATCACAGAGGTGTCACTGCTGTCTCTGGTTGACTCAGCCTGGGCCAGTGTTGGGTCCATCTTAGAGTCAGTGCTGGCATTGACTCAGTTGGACATGGGGGAAGTGTCCAGCAGATTCTTAGAGAAGCCACCCCTGCAGCCCCCTGCTACCAGAACTTTGCTGTGCAAATTTAATACAGATTCCTATAATCAAATTTTTAATTCCACAAACATGAAAAATAATTTCACCAATGCTATAGAATTAATCAGTAGCAGATTTTTGTACTAAAAATCCACTATCCCAATATTCTGCATTCTAAAATTATTGCCCAGTATCACTTTCAAATCTCTGAAACTTTCATGAACAAAGATTTCAAATATATGTATTTGCCTAACACATATTCAATAGCGAGAAAAAAAAAATCAAACCAAAGCCAACAACTCAAACCAATTCAAACATTAAGGGAAGGAAATACTGAGTAGAAACTTCTCGTTCATCTACCCTGAGATCAACAGAAATTTATCAGTTGTATGATTTACTAGGTTTTACTAGTAAAGATCATTTTACTGACAATAACAGTGGTAGAATAAAAAAATGTAGTCCAAACAATTGAACACAGAATTGTACATTTACTCTACCAGTTTTACATCTTATAGCACTAGGAAAGTGCTGATGTCCTGAAGTTTATGCTGTGAGAAGCTAAAAGACTTTTTACTATGCAGAATAATACTAGTCCTGTATTAATATTTATTTGGCTGGAAGATATTAAACAGCTGTTCAGAAAATATGTAGACTAATAATATTTCCAATTAGATTCTGGTTTGTCACTTCATTTTGGGTGCACAACAAAGTGTTGAAGGCAAATTCAAATGTTTCAGTAAGGAACATTCCAAGCAGGAGAAAAGGAAGAAAGAACTGGTTCACACTGAGACTAGTAAAGCACGGGAAAAAATTGCACAGAGAGTCTGTGGAATCTCTATCCTTGGAATACTTAAAAGTTGACCAAATGATGCTAAGCAACCTTACCTGACTCAGAAGTTGGCCCTGCTTTAAGCAAATGACCTTCACAAACCTTTAATACAAACAATTGTGTCATTCTATAAATTAAATATTTCATCAGCATCAACAGAAGTGAACAGTGCTAAAGTTCTACTCAAAAATAAGGTTTTGAAGGCAAGCTCTGGATAGAATATGCAACCTTTTCCTGAATTTACTATCTGAATCATTTATTGCCATAGCATGCATTCTACTTAGTAGAACGTGATCAATGTTGACTTTGAACATATGCCGATTAAATAGAAAAACATGATTTAATTATCTGTCTAAAATAAATTTAAATTAAAATTAGAATTCACTTCTTTTTAATCAGTAAAAACAAATAAATATTTTTGAGCTGTGCAATACCCCCTCTCTATTTTTCAAGTGTAATTGAAAAGACATCCTTAAAAAAGCCCAAATACTTGCACTATCTGAATAATTTTTCTTTACACATATAGGTAAAGATGGATCTGTTGCTTTAAATTCTATTAGACCTCTAGGAAAAATTAAATCCAAGTGGAATGGGTTCCCCCATTCTTCACTTATCTTGCCCTTTTAACCAGAATATTGCTAGACTGTACCTGTCATGAGGTAAAATTACCTGTCAGAAACAAGATCATTTCAGACATTCAGATGGGAGTTATGTAACTCCTGGTCAATACTTTTGAATAAAACCAGAAATTATTTCAGCAGTACCTAAGTCTGTGCTTGGGTTTTGGTTATTTCAATAGTTTATCAAGTGATTAGCCACAACTTATAACATGGTAGTTTAAAAAATATTCTCAAAATAAAATATGTAATGTGCAGTTTAAAAAAAATATTCTCAAAATAAAATATAATATGTAATGTGCAACAGACTGATAGCACTACATTTTTTTATATTTTATCAAATATATTTGGCACTTTTAGCTGGTATGCCTAAGGTAAGCAAGGTATTCTTGAGAGATGCCAAACTGGCTGTCTGGTGCTTTTTTCACAAACGTTAGGAAAATCAGCATAAATGTTGTCAGAGGCACCTGCCTATAAAAAGAAATTTTTATCTAGAAGCAAGACTTTGAAAGAATTAGCTGTCACTTAGGTTTTTAGAAGACGTAAGTATGAATTGATGCCAACAATTCCACGTATCATAGGATGCCAGTTTTTGACGAATAATGATTCAGAAAGGTATAAGACTAACAACATCTGCAAATAAATTAATTATGGAATAATTCGAAATAGCCTGGTAGGGAAAAAGAGGCTTTAAATGTGTCAGTAATTTTTTGTGACATTCAGTGAAGTCACAGTTAGAGAAGACTACTGAAACTTCATAACGTAAATGAAAATGTGACTGAAAACTTAATTTTTCATTAGTGTTCTCCTCTGTTTCCTGCCTGTCTTTTATGTCCTCCTTGTTGGCTTTGTGTGTAGTTCTTTTTTCACCTAAGAAAATAATTACAAAATTCATACATGAGTAGATATGCTGTGAATCAGAACCTTATAAAGAGATATATCAGAAAAGCATATGTTAAAAATGAAGCTACAGTAAACTGAGCTTTCAGATACTCATCACAGAAACTTATAATGAACATCTATACTTGCTGCAAAAGAAAAATGTACCAAGTGGCTCAGGACGTGGATAAAAAGCAAATATATATTGTATTTGTAAATCCCCAACAAACAAAAGACTGGGTATTTGCCATGATTTAGTTCTACTCACCAGATTACTTGAAAAGTCTAAATATGTATTGGTATTTAATGAATATAATCATAAATATAATTCTGAAAAAACTGCCCAATACATTTTAACAAGGAAACATCAATCCTTAATCTTTCAATTTTGAAATAACATCAGCATATTGTAAAGTTGACAAAGGTAATATAATACCCTGAAAAATATTTACTTGTATTCTAACAGAAGAGTAAGAAAAATGTCAGCCATTTCTAATAATTTAAAAAAATGTTACTATATTAAATCAAATAGTTCATTCAAACCAATAAATCTTGTTAAAGAGCTTTCACTCAAAACTGCTGAAATTAAGAGTTCAGGTTTTGTAACACGTCTGGTATCTTGTTTTATTGCTTCTACTGGTTACTTTCTGTTGCATTTCCCAATCTGGTATTATTAATTATACCTTTAAATTCTATTTAGCTGAAAACTCATTGCATTGCAATTAACATGCTGGTCCTACAAGTCAAGAAATATAATCAAGATTATATATAAGAATGGAATTATAACTGTCATTAAAATCAAATACAGTTTTCATATAAAACATCAAGCAATGAAAAGAAAATGCTTCTCTAAATTTGACACTAGAAACAGTAATAGAACAAAATGTAAGATCACAACATAAAGTTTATGATTATGAAAAAGCAAGGTGTATTATCTTCCATTATGCCTTATCAGTTTGGTGTACCTTGTATTCACCATAATCTTTTTCATCTAACAGACTCATTTTATTCAGCTCTACAATTTGTTCTGGGCTAGGTTTATCTGGCAAAGGTTGAATTGAGGCTTGTTCATATATTGGTTTTCCATTTAAAAAAAGTTCCTTCCAATCCAGCATCAGTTTTAGTGGAATGCAGCTGCAGAAAAAAGAAAAAAGGAAGAAGAAGGAAAAAAAGAGTTTTAAACCAAAAATTAGAGGGTTGGATATTTTACAATAGTATAGCCAAATTTACGAGAATCCCAATCATGAAACAAGTATATGCTAAACTAGTTATAGTTAATGCATCCTGTAATTATTACCGCCTTTTATAAGTGCTTGTTTGCTTTTATGACAGCTGTAGGCACTTGTAGGCTTCAGTGTTTCCACAAATGTGTCATCACAAAATACTTGGCTGGCAGAGCTGTGTAGTAACTGTTTTGCTACTTTTCCCTGCCCCAAAATGTTCTTTCCTTTTGTGGTGCAAAGCCTCCTCTTGCCAAAAATCTATAGAATATTTATTCATCTAAGTCAAAATTGATTCAGAATTATATGAATTAAACTTTTACTTTAGTTAGTAATTTCATTAAGTTGTGTGCCTAGGCTGACTATTCTATCACCTACTAAATAAGCCCAAATTTATATAATTTCCATGAAATCGAATCACGTGTATTTCATATGGTTACACTTTTCTTACTTTAACATGAAATTACACTAAAAAGCAATAAGATTTTGGCATACTTCCTAATTCTGTAAATCTAAGCCCACAGTCAAATCACTGAATACTAATGTAAGAACCACAGCAGTAAAGCCCCACTTCACACTTCTACAGCACAGGCACTTGGAGATTACTGCCTTTGTAGGACCTTATAACCCTGCGCAATTAGGGCATGTCAGAAGACGGAATCACAGCATGGAGGACTCAGAAGCATTTTGGCTCAGTTGCTGTGCTTTGAACAGTCCAGTAAGATTATATATCTTGGGAAATTCATCCTGTTTGTAATATTCTGAGGAAGTCTTCCCCTGGTGAAGCAAACTAGGATGCAATGAGCAACATTCTGTTTTAACTTTTAACTAAGGAATTTGTTAATAAGAAAGGAAATCAGCAGTTCCACAAACTATGGCACTAGTGGATTTTGGTCTCCTAAGAATTCAAGTTAATTTGAGTTTCCAAGAAATTATGCTAAGGCTGTAGCATTAGTTCACCCTGTATTATGCATCAGTGAATCCTCACACAAAAATAATGTCACCATTCTCACATACAAACTAATTGCAGCTGCTATGTAAAATACCGGAGAAATGACATAATTTGCTATAATGCTTAAACTAGTCTTAATAATGCAGCCTAACAGCTACCTAACAGCTGTTATTTTTGCCTAGCAGCTACATACTCACTTGTTTGTCAGTTGACGATATTCTCCTACTTTTGTTGACAAATCGATGATTTGGCTCATCATTTCCCAACATACAGAATAATGCTTTTTATAGCGTGCCTTAGCTCTTTCAGCAGCAATTTTCTTATGGTGTTCTTTTTCTCTGATTATTTCTTCTTCATTATCAATAGTTTCTTGTTTTGCAAGAGCCTAGAATTGTTTTAAGGAGTAAATTTGAGACTGCAATAAAAATTAAAGTGCAGAGGTACACAGTACTGAAAATGAACTTGTTCCTGTAACTTAATAAAACCAGCTCGATTCTCATCAGTGTAGCTCAGCCAGCAGGCAGACTAACACATAAACAAATATAAACATTTTTATTCACTCTATAAATTCCCATTTGTTTGCTTTCTAAAACAGAATGAAATAAAGGAGAAATCCATTACTTCTTTTATGACAAACAGATAAGACATATTCAGTCCTTGAGGGCAGTGAAATTGCAGCTTTCAGTGTAACAACCCATTTAGAACATGTAATTTATCTTACTAGATTCTGATCTTCAAATAATTTCATATTATTGATGTTGTTCAATCTTTGAAAGATTCCTGGTCATGGTAGAAAATTATCAGTAACTCCTATGGTGGTGTGCTCCATTGCCACCTCCGGAGGTCGTGGCTGAAAGCATACTTAAAGAGGTGATGTAATTGATAGCTATAGCTGCTGATTACACAGGACTCCAGCTGTGTTGGAGGATTTGGAGTTGCTGATCATTTTTGACAGGAGAAAAATAAATTTTCTAATATTACATTATGGCCTACTATGAACATAGCACTTGGCAGTTTTCCACAAAATTTTAATCCCTTTTATCAACTTAAAGCTTCAAAGCAGAAATTAGAACTCATGAGTGAAACTACTCCAGCATTTGTCAAAACCAGACTTTAACAGATCATATCTAAATGCAATTAAGAACATGATTCCTGAAACAGGACATTAGGTTATTGTCCTGTTGGCTCCATGAGACTGTGCCTTTCAAACTCAGCATGTAGAGATGTTTTGCTACACAGCTAAAATCAGTATAGAAGAAAAGATCAAAATCAGACTTTCAGTTGTTCAGCTTTATCCCTTATTACAGGATCATGGAATAATAGAATGGTTTGTGCTGGAAGGAACCTTTAAAGGCCACCTAGTTCAAATCCACTACCATGGGCACGCACACTTTTCAATAGATCAGGTAGATTAGCTGTTCTTTCTCCCTGCAAAATTCCCCTAAACTTTTAACACAGGACAAAATGCACCCACTCCCACAGTTACATCCTTATTGCCTATAGGTATGACTTTGAACAAAGATAAAAGAATATATTTATCATGAAATCATCATGTCTCTACAAAAGTCCCGAAGTCTAACAGTGGAAAACAGAAATTTCCACTTTGTAACATGAAGGTATTCTAGCACTCCTGCAGCAATTCAGAGATCAATCTTTTACCGCTTCTCTGTCAAGAGCTTCCTGGAATTCCTTCTGACGTCTTTCTTCATATTGCTTTTCCCTGAAAATTCTGTTTTGCCTTAGCACCTCTTTCTCATGCCGAACATGCATGAGTTGAGCAGCAATCCTCCGCTCCTGCTGAGATTGTTTCATTAGTCTGTAAATGAGCTGCTCCTCCCAGTAAGCCTTCTACAAGATAAAAAAAATAATAGTACTAAGTACAACTGATAAACTATTTCCTAGAAAACTCATCAGTGTCTAATATGAGAAATAGGAATACTGTCATATGAGAGCATTCACCTGCTTATATGGGATATAAATTCAGAGCAGCATTCATATCTATTTATTAGCACAATTTTCACAAACTATGTAAGACTGCAAAACATGTCTTAACTGGAATACCCAGTAAAAATATGTCTGGTCAGACTAACTCAGTTTTAACGTGGTTATTTCCCATGTGCAAAGAAACTACAGCATATTTCAAATAACAGCTTCCTATCTAAAGATATATCCTTTCCTCAAATCATCAATTTAACCCTGTTATTCACCAGTCCCGTTCTCAGCCATAATCTACAGCATCCTTGAGCCATCTGTTTTCTACAGATTTGAATTTTTTTCTTCTTTTGGAGGAACTGGGTAGTTATCTTCTCCATTCTTCCCTATTCAGCCGACTGAGACTACAAGAAAGAATTCAGAACAGAGCAAAATACAAGACTACTGGGTAATAGTTCCAGTGTCTTCATTGGGACATCAGTATATTACACTATGCAGTACTAAAGGAAAATCTTTCTGAACCATTGCTTGAGACATGGTTTGCGTGCACAAACACTTTGAAGGCTGTGAATTGTTACTTTTCAAAGTATTCTTGAAACATAATAGTATGTTCTCACTGCCACACTTCTCTACACTGTTCTTGATATCTAAACTAATGCTTAATCTAACCTAATGTTTTCTTCACTATCACAGTCCAAAACTCCTTTTGAGTCCTGAACAAAAATATCAGCTTCCCTTATAAGCATCTTTGCCAAATACCAATGCTACAGCAGAATTCTAGAGGAAATTTCTGATTTGCTGAATATTTGCTTCTGATGCATCAAAACTGCTATGAAATATATTCAAATTTACAGACTTAAACTGGGATCTGATATGAAGATCTAAACTTCATTTTCCTAAAAACACAGGCACAAGTAAAGTCAGTTAATAGTAATCAAAATAAAAAAGAAAATAAAACAACAAAACAACAACAACAAACCCCAAAAGATTAAAATAAAGTATCACTTCTATTTTCTTTCATTCTGGTTTATTTTTTCATCAGCTGTCTGTGACAGAGCAAAACACCTTATGTAACTTTATTTATAAATGAAAAATCCAACTTCATTGCATATATTATTTATAAAAAAATTCTATGAAGAGGTCTAGATCTGTCCTACAAAATGCAGCCAGGACACCTGTAATAGAATTCTAATACAAAGCATGATTGTT
>WBMY01018431.1:237012-250834 GCA_013397315.1 Donacobius atricapilla
CATTTCCTCTATATAAACTATAAACTCTGCTTTGAAGGAGTGTTACCATTCTAAAGAAATTTGTTCCTCTTTTTTTACTTCATCAGAATAGCTACACAGAAGTACAAGATGTTCTGGGGCCATATCCACTATAGATGCCCTTCTCCTGTCATTTCCCTGCTTTTGTACAACACTCCATCTTTTCTTCACAAAAGAAGAATGAAACAAAACTCTTTTTACATCTCAAATGTAAAGAACATCTCAAATACATACAAGTTGTGATATGTACACTTTGTCTTCAAATCTATATATATTTTCCACGCTTGACGATATGCAAATACTCTCAACTTAACATGAAGTGATTTTTAAATAGGAATGTTTTTAAGGTCTCATAAGAGTGCACTGGCTTTATTGCCATGCACATCATTTTGCTTTGTTTTTCTATAAATGTGAATGTGTAACACAGGATCGGGAAGTCTTCACACTGGCTTTAACTCATTAAGCATATAACCTTCAGAAAATACTTCTTCAGAAGCCTATAAAAATAAGTAGTCACTTTTCTAGTGTTTTGGGCTCTGCCCCTCTTGGAGGTTCTGAGTTCTTTCAGCCTGGCATTTAACACTTCCAGGGATGGGTCATCCACAGCTCAGCTGGGCAACCAGTGCCAGCGCCTCACCACCCTCACAGTAAAGATTTTTTTTCCTAATATCTAGTCTACTAGATACTACTACTACTACTACTACTACTACTACTACTACTACTACTACTACTACTACTACCTACTTTCTTCCAGTATGAAGGCAGACCCCCATTTCCTGTTGCTCTGTGCCCTCGTAAAAAGTCTTTCCATATTTTTCTTGTGGGCTCCCTTCAGTTATGTCAGGTACTGGAAGGCTGCAATTAGGTCACTCTGAAGCTTTCTCTTTTCCAGGCTGAACAATCCCAATTATCACAGTTTTTTCCCACAGCAGAGGTGCTCTGTCACTCTAATAATCTTGATGGCCTCCTCTGGACTCATTACAACAGGTCTATGACCTTCCCTTGCTGGGACCCCAGCTCTGGCAGCAGAGCTCCAGGTGGGTCTCACCAGAGCAGAGCAGAGCAGAGCAGAGCAGAGGGGCAGAATCCCCTCCCTCCCCTGCTACCCACGGGGCTCTGGATGCAGCCCAGGACACGTTTGGCTCCCTGGGCTGTGAGTGCGGTGGCTGGGGCATGTCCAGCCTCTCACCCACAGCACCCCCAAGCCCTTCTGGGCAGGGCTGCTCTGGGTCTGTTCATGCCCAGCCTGTGTTGATAATGGGGGTTGTTCCTACTCAGGCGCAGCACCAGCCCTCCATCTTCGTAAATCTCATGATGGCCCCATGGGCCCACTTCATGAGCCCATCCCTCAGTTCCCATCCTGATGTCCATCCACTCAAGAGCTTGTGGAGTAAGAAGTGAAGAATGAGGCAAAAAAAAAAGAGTATCTCAGACTTCTCCTCTGTTGTTACCTGTTTTCCAGCATTGTTCATTGACCTTCCTTTTCTGCTTAACATACCTGAAGAAGTTCTTCCTGTTATTTTTTGTTTCCCTTGCCAAGTTCTATGCCAGCTTTGCAGTGGCCTTTATCGCTCCATCCCTACAACCATACTTCATCTCTGTATTCTGATCAGCTCACAGCCCCAGCATCAGTTGCCTGTGTGTTTGTTTTCCCAGCAGTTCCCTAACTCAGCCATGCCAGTCTCTGGTCTTCCTTGCCTGACTTCCTGCTCCTGAGGATTGACAGCTCTTGCTCACTAGGGAAGAATTCTTTAAAGATCTGTCACCTCTGTTCTCCTCCCTTGTCTCCAAGGGCAGCCTCCCAGGTGATCTATCTCCCTAAAGAGCTAGACTTCTGCTTTCCTGAAGTTCAGGGATCTACTTTACTCCTTACCTGACACCTCAGGACTAAAAAGCCATCAATCCGTGGTCACTGAAGCTCAGGCTGCCTCCAGTCTTGATGTCCCCATTATCTTGTTTGCATTGGTGACCATCAGATCCAATATCACATTCCTGTCACCCTGATTTTTTCAGCCTTCTCTTCTGTTTCACAGTTTCATGTTTTGGGTTCTTTCTCACGCTCTGGTCTGTAAACACTGGCAAATGTTTATCATAACTTCAAGGTAGTTTACATTCTTGTTCTTAGAGATACGGACAGCTGATGGACAGTTGTCCTGACCAATGGGATAGGGAGAGGTGTCAGCCTTCTCCCCCAATCCCTGGCCTTTTTAGAGATACTATATATTGGAGTCAGGCTTTTAAATGAAGTAAAGTTTTAGTTCATGCCTTGTGATCAAAGTGTGAGTGTGTGTTTGTGTGTGTGTGACGTACTGCGTCACATTCCCCTCTCGTAGGGCTATTTCCTAGCTCAGGGAAGTTATCCTCCATTCCAGGAGTTTCCTGGATTGCCTACAGCTCCCTGTGATATTCTTCCAGAAGTTGTTGGGGAGGTTGAAGACCCCTAGCAGGACAAGAGCCTGCAAGCACAATGCCTCCTATAGCTGCAGCAGGACTTTGTCAAATAGGCTCATCTTCATCAGGAAGACTGTAGTAAACACCAGCCACAGAGTTCCATTTCTTGCTTTGGCCTCTGATTCTTATCCACAGGCTTTCAGCCTGCTTATGTCTATCCCTCAGAGACAACTCTTCACATCCACTCCATCTCTTGATATAGAGGGCAAATCCTCAGCGTCTCATCACCCTCCTGTTCTTTCTGAACAGCCCATAGTCATTCACAGTCACACTTCAGTCACAGGATTTGTCCCATGCTGCACCAGGGGAGGTAAGGAAGCATTTCTTTGCTGTAAGTCTCCAGCTTTGTAGATATTCAAAACGCCACCGAACAAGGTCTTGAGGAACCTGCTATAGCTGGCTTTGCTTGAAGCATAGGGGATAAACTAAATGAGTTCCAGAGGCTCTTTCCAACCTCAACTACTCTATTATTCAAATGCCATTCTGAACTTGTCTAAAGACAGGACCTATTCTCAGTTGCTCCATTTCTTTAAGCTATACTTTTATAGTTGAAGGGGTATGTTGACTTTTTGGTACTATCTTTGCACATGTTGGTAAACTTTCTGCTTGTAGGCTATTTTTCAGAAGTAGTACCAGAAAAAAAAAAAAAAGATAAATTTCTCCCAGCTGAATTTAATTCATGATATATACTTAAAAACTCCTCATCCTGATAACAAATAATGGTCTGGACATACTGAATATTACTACTGAAAACAAGAAGGAAGTCTTTAACAGAATTTACCACGTCAATACTGACTTCCTCTTAGATGTTCCCTTTTCCCCTTATTTTTCTCTCATTGTATTTCTCAGCATACAGTTATTGCAGAATGGAGTGCGGTGTAAATATATGGACAGACATGCAACAGAATGAACCAAACCACTGTGGCACAGAGCTTGATACATTTATAAATAGGTTTCCTGGAGGGGAAATAAGTCTGAGTTGATGTCTAGACTGCAATGCAGTTTGCAATCTGTACTCATCAAAGGATTAAAAAGGCAGCTGCAGAAGAGCTACTAGCTTTTGTTGTTATAATATTTTAAGTCTGGAGAAATCCTGAAAACAGAGCAGGCAACACAGAATGAATCAAAACAAAGAAACACAGAAGATCAATAGCCTATTGAGTTACCAACAAGCTGTGCAAACCCACTGTATAAGACACAGCAAAGAACTGCTTCTTTTCCTTTTAAGTACTGGGTTTTGAACAGGAGATTTACAAAGTAGAGAGGGAAAGCAAACAACATGCTTGAAAGGTACATGTAAATATGCCACCTTTTTTGTATTTATATAAAACAGACATAGTTAGTTACCTCTCGATTTCCACTTCCAGTAGACTTAAGCTTTGCAGTTTCTGCAGGTCTCGTTGCTTCCATGGCTATTCCAGTAAGCTTTGCCTTCCTCTTTTTTTCTAAAGCAATATACAATTCATATAAAAGATTTGTTGCAGCCCCATGCTGTCTTGTCATGATGTCTTGGGCCATATTCTCATTAAACTGCACACCAAGCAGGTGAAGGGTGGGTTCCAGGCGAGAAAAATTGTTAATTTTTGCATCTGCACTTCTGTATGTTTAAAAACAACAACAACAACAACAAAAACTCAGAACATAAACTCTATTTTCAATTCCAACCTGCGGCATTAAATATGGTCATGACACCTATACCAAGATAGGAGGAGAAAAAAAAACCAGCTTACAGAGGACTTCCTTAAATAACGTGATACACACTTTGGCTTAAGTTTTCTACTGCTGTAGAGGCAACTGAAATCATTACTATGCATAACTTTTTGAAAAGAGGAAGACCACACTGGATTTTATAAATTCTGATCCATGAGTACACAAGGTACATCTAATAGCAAAAGCTAATCTGCAATTGCAGCTAATGCTATACCATCCACCAAACACACAAAGAGTTTGAATGAAGTTTCTGTATTAGCTGTATCAATCACTCAAACTCTCATCAGTTAAAACATAAGAAATTACAGAAAAAAAATGGTCTGTATTAACCTTTACAACACTTTATTTTTTCTCCAAGAAAAAGAAATGGACACACAGGTTAAAGCAGTGTTGAAAACAAAGTCTATGTTCTAAATGAGCAATTTACATTTGAAACTAAAATAGTGGCTTGCAGGCTAATATTTCTCTTGATATGTAGGTTCTCATGAAGAAGCACTCAAGATCAATAGATAAAAAGGGCAAAACCAAATAACAATAGATTATGAGTTTATAACAATTGGCACATCAAATTTCATCAGACATATCCGTACTTTCAGTCTGAATACAAAGGTCATGCTTTCTGTACTGCTCTATTGCCTGAGTTCGCAATAGTTCCATCACATGGACCAACAAACTTTTGCAGTCAGCCAAGATCCAGCATAATTCTGCAGAAATGTCTAATTTTAACTGAAGACCTTCTGATAACACAGCATTCATCTTATTTCCAGATTAAACTGTCAAGGAGCTCATTATTCTCACTAACAGTCCATGCTTTATTTCTTACACACTTATACTGAATTGAAGCTTACAATTATTGAGCATTTTTCTGCAACTGATTCAAGGTGAAGATGAGCCCTCTTGCCAGAAATCATCTAACATGCATTGAGAAGCTCTTAATTTTTTATTCTGTGAGGCTGACTGGCTTGTACATCTTTACTTCTCCCTCTTTGCACTCCTTGAAGAGAAGAGCAGCGGTTGCAGTCTCCTGGTCCTCCGGACTTCCCTCATCACCACAGAATTTCCAAGATTGAGATAGCCCAGCAACAATATGAGCCAGGTCACACAGCCTGGGTGAGTATGTGCCGTCAGGTCCCATGGGCTTGCACATTTCCAATTTAAGTGTTCCTTAAACTGTTCCTTCTCCATTGGTAAATCTTTATTGCTGTAGACTTTGCTGTATGTCTCAGGGTCTTGGGATACCTTAATCTTTTGCATGTCCCAGCAGGCCCACATTTTCCCCAGCCTTCCTTTTGTGGAGATACCTCCCTTTTTGTTGCCTACACAAAAGACAAGACCTTTTTTTCCATGAGGGCAAGCTTGTATAAAATACATACGAATTTCATATTGAAATAAATTGCCTGAAGAGGTAGTGTAGTGTTCATCCTTGGAGATCTTCCAGATCACACAGGGTAAACAGCTGGTGCAAAACTTCCTGTTAGTTTCAGGCACTTGGGATTTTTGAGTGTGATTTTTATTTAGGAGACTAAGATAGCGAAGGCATTAAGCATCTCAGCCTCAGCATGGCAGATACTCATTTGAGAATCTGAGAAGGAGGCTGATGAATGGAGCCATACCCTGCTATCTTTTTGATGCAGGAAGACAACTAAGAATGACCACTATAGAGGCAGATCTTGGATCTTCCCTGCCCTCTCACAGAGAGGGCAGCTCCTCTTCATCCCCACCTTCCCAGCCTGTCCATCCTGAAGAGCCTATATCAAGCCATGGCAGTGCACCAGTCCTGGGAAGCTATCTCACTGCCCCTCTGTGATTGCCATGATTACCCAGCAACTGCTCACAGGTCTCTAATTTCTTCTGTTTGATCTCCCTGCTGTATGCATTGCTATATAGGTACTTCAGAGAAGCAGCCAGTTGTGTGGTTTCAAAAAAAATTAGAGTAATTTAGAAAAGGTGTGAATGTTTCTCCTATAACCCTGTCTTCTTAGCCCTTCCTTAACTGCATGCATGCAGTTGGGGTGGGCAGCCTTCTCCACTGTCTTGCTGCTCTTATTCACATCACCTTCCTCTTGTTTGCCAGTCTAGGCCATCACTTCCTCTCTGGTTAGAGACTCCAATCTCTCCATCAATGCTCTTTCCTAGTTTAAAGCTATCCTCACCAGGTTGGGTCAAGTGGATCCCATCACTTTCTAGCAGTCTTCCCTCAAAAACGAAGATCCTGTGACTAGGAAAAGCAAATCCCTGTGGTAGACAGCAGCTGCACAACCAACCACTTGTTGACCTGGAGAACCTATCCATTCCTCATCAAGCCTATCCACTGGCAGAAGCAAAGAAAATAAATACTTGGGCCCTCATGCTTTTGGCTCCAGGTCTCTGGCAGTATCCTTGGTGTCCACAGAGAAGAACAGCGGGGATATTAGTGCAAGGGCTGGACAAGTCTCTGCAGCTCTGGACTGAACCTTCAGCATGCAGCTAACCTCCCCTGGCTAGCCTGTGAGGTTTGCCAAGAGCACTTCCATCGCCAGCTGGAGAAAGTCTCCCTCTGCTGTCCCCACCTGTTCCTCCTGCTGCTCCAGGGTTGCTTACACTTCACCTGCTCTGTTGTTTTGTTACACAGTGCCACCATCTGCACTCATCTGCTACCACTGCAGTGAACCTTTTCTGCAGCTGTGGTTCAGCAGGAGGAACAGATACCTTCCTTTTCCTCACAGAAGTCACCAGCTGCCAGTCACCTCCTTTTCCTAACAGAACAATTCTGACTGCCTCTCCCTCAGCTGCAAGTCCAGGTTCCTGTATCTGCAGTGTCTCAGAGAAGATCCAGTGTATTCACCTCATTCTGCAGCAGCCTGACTTGATAACGCAGCTCCTCCATGAGCACACACCTCTGCAGGCAAAGCCACCACCTCCCCCTGATGAAAGCAATCTCATCAGTCTGAGACAGGGAGAACTGACTCCTTTCACTGGAGAGAAATTCAAGTTGAGGCCTCTGACACTGTGAATAGTTGTTCCAGTGGGTACTGGGTATCATGCCCTGTCACGCGTCCCCATCTTTGCTGAGCACACATAAACTGTCTCAGCAGAGTTTCTAATCGCTTCCTGCCCCTACTGAAGTGCATCTTCACTAAATGCACCTCTCTAATTGCCTGGACAAGAGCTCAAAGCACCCATTTACTGGGAAGAATTGAGAAAACTTGTTAGAAGGTGATAGAGCTTGCTAGAAGAAATAAGCTCCTGAAGCTATTTTTTCCAGCAAGAGCAGGCACTCTAAGAATTACCTGGGGTTTTCCAATGATCCCAGAAATTCCTAAGAGATCTAGAAGTCCTAGAAACAGAGTTCAAAAACTGCTGTGAGAAAATGATTTTGTTGGCTGCCTTTATTAGCTCTCCTCAACCTGCTCTCTTACAATTTGGTGGGACTTGGGATAGGAAAGGAATACATGAGAAGTTCAAAGAACATAAAAGCAGAGGTTCAGAAGAAAGAGAAGGATTTTGTACAGCCTAGAACTCTTGATGTGCATACGCAACATGGTCTAAGAAAACACAGCATAAGCCAAGATCATTGAATTGCATCATCAATGTCTAAAAGCTCACAGATCTGCACCTGATTTTTCAACTTTCCATTTTACAGTTCTTCTTGATTATAGCTATTACACTAGATTACTTGTAAACTTATAAATTCTTATATGATCTTCTGCCACAGCTCCACTCAGAGCCTCATATATGTTTCTCCAACATTTTCATTTTAGTGAAGATGTTATAATCACCGCCACAATACAACTGTGTATTTCTTAGTCTACACAGATAATGGGAAGATTTCCACTGTTCCCAGTCTTACAGACATCCTTGAAAGTTTTTTGAACCTTTAGTCTAACCTGGTACTTTTGTAGTTACAATTAAAATGTGTAATTTTTTTGAAGAAGTACGATTGATTTCTCTGGAAATACAAAATCAACTCATGCAGCAAACATATTTAGCTTTTGAATTACTGAAAAATATTTTAAATCTCAATAAATTCTATAGTGCATTAGCAAAATCCTAGCTGAGAAAATATTTTGTCTACTTTATGTAACAGACTTGTCACTTTATATAGGAGATCAAATGTTATCCATATGTACTAACCTGTTCTGTGAAAATTGTTTAAAGTCATCCTGAAGACCATATTTGTGTAGAAGTTCTCCTAGAAGGTAGCCAGTAGAAAATTCTTCTGGAAATGATCCTGGCACTAAGTTTGGGGGTTTTGTGATTGTTTGAGGTTTTTAAAATAAAAAAATTAAAAGAATTCAAATGTTAATTTTAATAAAACTTGTTATTGTGTTTATAACAAAACTAAATCCAAAGTTTAGTAAATAATTCAAAGAAATTTTAGGAGATTGATCTAGCAGTAATAGTTTTCAAATCACAAATAAATGTACTTTCTGTCATTTTGCCACATCAGCTTTACATAGTAATTTCTAATTTTCAGTCTTAAAATGCAAATATTGTTATAATTGTCACTAAGATTGTGAAAATATCTATGAACTATAATTACTAGATTTTTCATACAAAATGCAAATGGGAAAAAAAAAGGCTAGCTCTAATTTGCTCCTCTTCATACAATCACAGAATCACAGAATATGCTGAGTTGGAAAGGACCCATCAGAATTGAGTCCAACTCTTGGGTCTGCATAGCAAACCCCAAGAGTCACACACCATGGGCCTGAGAGCATTGTCCAAACGCTTCTTTAGCTTTGTCAGGCTGGTGCTGTGACCACTGCCCTGAGGAGCTTGTTCCAGTGCCCAACCACCCTCTGGGGAATAACNAACAGGGCTTGTCCCATCCCAGATGCAGAATTTGGCACCTTCTTAAACTTCATACAGTTGGTGATTGCCTGTCTCTCTAAGTTTCCTGAGAGTTTTGCTCCCTCCTTGCAGAACAAATGCTTTTCCAATGCCAGCACAACACCTGCCATTAAAAACAAAGCACTACTTTCCCAAACATATTAAACTATTTCTCATTCTCTAGAGTCTTTATTAGCAGTTTAAGTTCGAGCATCTTCTATCTCCTGAGAGCACCTGCCCCTTGAGGATAATTAACTTCAGCTTGAAATTTTTCAGGCATTGGAATATATTGTCCAGGAAGGTGGTGGAATCANGGGTGTTCCCAACACCAGTCAATTCCCTTGGGTCGGGTCAGTGGTCACCACAGAGATCAGTGTCTGCCCCTCCTCTTCCCCTCACGAGGGAGTTGTAAACGCAATGTGGTCTCTCCAGTCTCCTCCACGCTGAACAGACCAAGTGACTCAGACTCACTCCTCACACAGCTTCCCCTTAGACCCTTCACCATCTTCTTGACACTCCTTTGGATGCTCTCTAATAGTTCAATGCCTTTCTTACATTGTGGCNGTGTTCAAGAGGTGTACATGGATCTGGCGCTGGATGATGTGGTTTAGTGTTTCAGGGTTTACAGGGGGGTGGTTGGACTGGATGGTCCTGAAGGTCTCCTCCAACTCGGATCTACGATTCTGTAGTCCCTGCCTTGCACATGAAGATTAAAAACGCACCGGCGGATGCACGTGGACGCGGGAAGGGGGCGAGCCCGTCCGGGGAGTGGCCGCGGGGGGACCCCTGGCACGACGGCTCGACCCTGAGCTGACCCCGCTGCCGCCACGGCCAGACCTGCCCATCCCCGCACCGCGCCGCCTGACTCACCGATGCGCCGGGAGAGCTTCACGTCCCGGTTGAGCCACTGGCACAGGATGTGGGACATGGCGCGAGCAGNGAGGCGCGGCGGCAGCGCCGCGGCGTTCCGGGGGTCGCTGTGCGCTCTGCCGCTGCTTCGGAGCCTGCCGGGGTGCCGGCGCGGAGCTGCCGCCCGGAGTGCTGCCTGCCCGGAGTGCTGCCTGCCCAGGTTGCCCTTTCCACGTGTGTATGTTTAAACAGCCACTTCCCCGTTCCGCCTCGACTCCGGCTAGGTCCTTGTTTGCTCGTGAGCTGGTGGGGGTGGTGCAGGGCGGAGACCGAAAGGCTGGGAGTCAGGAGGAATTTCCTCGCAGAAAAGGTGATTAGACACTGGACTGGGCTGCCCACGGGGGTGGTGGAGTCATCATTCCTGGAGGTGTTCAAGGAAGACCTGGATGTGGCACTCAGTGCCGTGGTCTGGTTGACCACGGTGGTGCTGGACTCGATGACCTCAAACATCTTTTCCAACCTGATTGATTCTTGTGATTCTGCAAAGCGCAGCCTGGCGGGAAAAAGGGAATTAATCCAGGGTGATTTTGTCAGATCCGTTCTCGTAAGAGCCCCCATTATGACTGTGTTGGCCCCGTGCGGAAAGGGGGAGGGAGAGCGAGCGGGTGCCGAGGAGGGCTCTGGCAGCCCGGGACGCGCGCTGCGCCGGCAGAGCGGTGTTTTCCAGCAGCGCCGGTGGTGCGCCAGACAGCTGCTCCTGCGGGAGCCGAGCCCGCTGCGGGGCGAGCCCCGCCGAGACAGTCTTTGCTCAGCTTTTGTTTGCATTAAGTCATCTTTGTTTCTGAGTCACACCGAAACAACCATGCTCCTACTTGAAGCGTGTGTAATAAAACGCTAGAGCGTAGTGAAGAGAGCTACATCTGAAAAATGCGCTGTACATAGTGGGTATTTAAATTGGCCTTTTTTTTTATTTTCTTGGAAAAGATATTTTAACTACTAAAGTTTTCAAGTACTTTTCATCACAATACGGAATTGCGAAGGATTATTTTTGCTACAAAAGGCAGGAACAAAATGATCTAGTGGCTAATGACAGACAACAAGTTAATGATAATTTTCAAAAGTGATAGTTAACTTGGAATGTTACAGCTTCTGTACCTTGAGAACAAACAAAATTCCTCAGGTTAAATCTGTGTGCTTTGACAGAGGGTATGCTTTAAATCAAATTAAATCCTTGAGAATAAGAAAATAAAGATCTATAAATCTTGAAAGGGTCAGTGTAGTGGCATATGAATGAATGAAATAACAGGAAACTTCAAGAGAGAGGAAGTACTTTTAGGATAGACGTTTAAATTAATATTTATAGTCTTTTGAGTATTCAAAATTTTGTACATATCTTCACTTTTAAAAATACACATACTTTATGGGAAGAAAAAAGTTCAAATTCTTAATATTTTTATAATTGTATTTTTAGTGGATGAATCTATCATTGGAGTATTTTTTCCTGGTATGTCAGGGTGGAAAGACCAAACATATTTTAGCTTCATCATGGAATTTTTCCCATAGCTCCAGGAATCAATGTCTATGTATTTATGTGGATACACAGGTGTTGCAGCAGGTAGTCATTAACAAAAGCTTATATTAATTTAAAACATGCAAACCAGAAGTGATTTATATTAAGTATTGGACTTCTCTCCATATCACCCCTGACTTTGAAAGGCTGGTATTTCCTATGTCTTTACATTTATTTTTTTAATGGAATGTATTCCTTCAAGTTCATGATCATATTCGCTGAAATTCTAAACACCTAATTTTGTTTTAAATTAACATGAGTTTTTCTCTCTGTTGAGATGACATAATAACATCTTACATAAGCTAGAACTATGAGAAGATGTAAAGTTTCATGTTTAAATTCAGTAGTGGCTTACTGTTTCATCTAAATCTGTTTTAAAAAAATTATAAAGCTACAAATTGTAGCTTTCTTTATTCTGAGAAGTGATGGGATAATGTATTAATCAAATTTTGCTTCATTCTTTCCCTGAATTTAAGAACTTGCAAAGATGTCCGTGTTCTGCACTGTGAAAGCTGAGTCCAGAGACTATTTAAGGGAAAATAATTGCAGAAAACAAATAAAGTAAGTGTTTCCCTCATTCTGGCTTGGTGAAAACATCAATGTTTTTGAATAATAACATTGTTTATTTCCTGTGCTCTCAATTTTTTACATCTCTGCTAGGAATGCCACTGGGCATTCCAAACTGACTTTTCACAAGACTCTGCACTTTGAATGATGCCGATTTGAATCAGTAATATAGGGTTGTGGAATGCATATGAATTTTTCACCCAAGACTCTCTCTTTATTTTAAACTTCACACATCTTATTGTGGACTTGCTTTGAAAAGCAGGAGGATTTGCTTTGAAAGAGAAGAGGATAGTTTACAGCTGAATTTGTAATAGTCAAAGGAATAGTAGCAGGAATAGAACAGGCAGCAACCTGTTGAGCAGAAATTGAAGTGTTAGGGATCATCTGTTACATTTTATTCCTTTTGCCCATCTGGAAGAAACTGCGCATATGAAGAACAAAAACTGATGTGACCAAGCCTATAGCTTTTTTTAGATATCAGTTTTGAATTACATGGACATAATGGTGGTATGCATAAAGAATAAAATGGAAAAATCCAGTTTTAAAGATTTAAAGGTGAATATCAGTAAACTTTATCACAAAAGGACAATCAAAATATCTGTAACTGTTCAAGATAATAAACTAAAGGGGGAAGTAATCATTGCAATTTAATACACCTAAGATTAAGAAAAGTCAAATGAAGCAGTACCTGAATTCTTGAATTAAATTGAATTTTAGAGTGAAGCTGTATCAACAGTAATGGCAGGGCACTGATACAGAGTAATTAAAGAGCATCTGGTTTCAGGAGTTTCCTTTTGTGCCTGAAAATTTTCTTTTTCCTGTATCGACATGATTGCTTATCAATGTTCTTAAAAAATAATGTTTATAGTTTTTTTTCTCTCTTTTGAACTTGTAATGTTATGGTTTATATTATTTGCTTTTTTTTTTCTCTTTTCTGTGAAGTTACAAAGTTGCTAAGTATCTTCCACTTCTTTTAGGGATTCTTTTCACTGGTCCCTCCCAGTTTATTATTAATTTTATTGTATGTTATTTGAATCACAGAATAGTCTGTGTTGGAAGTTGGATCCACAAGGATCATCAAGTCTAACTCTTAAGCAAATAGACCATAATTGGTTTAAATCTGCAACCTTGGCATTATTACCTGAGCTAATCTCAGGGTATTTATCCCCTCTGACAATGATTGAGTGACCATGTCCTCATTAAAACTTAGTTTTGAATTTATTTGTCCTTTACATATACGCTCTTCTGGGTCCTCATGTCTGTACTAAGGAAAGAAAAGGATTAAATTCTAAAAAAAAAAAATCATGATCTTGAAATTTGTGCTTAACACATGTTTCCACAGGTGGTTGCTCAGTGCAGTTCTCAGCTCCATGTCCCCTCCTGGCTCTTAGAACAGCACTATGGAAGCTTGTCATGACTTCTAACTTGGTTTTCTCTATTGCCACACAACAACAGTTATATTGAGTCACACCCCATGTAGATCTAGTTTGGTCTTCTGTCTCTTAACAATGATCAATAAAAGATTTTAGGGAAGAAATGGGGAGAAATCATATACTAAGATCTCTTATATTCCATTGCCATATAGAACATTTTCCCTGCCACCATTGAATGTGGTGAAGGACTTTATGCATCGACATAAGCGAATACAATTTACTTTTCCTTCCATGAACAAATGCAGACAGTTCTGAATCTCTGTAAATATTTGATATTGACAGCAGTTTGTGGTAAAGAATTCCATAACTTAATCTGGCTTTGTGTGAAAAAATTAGATTACTCTTCATTATGCAAGGAATTGCATTGTTTTGTGTATTTTGAGATTGCATCCTCTGCTTTTTTTTTTTTTTT
>WBMY01018431.1:250875-285862 GCA_013397315.1 Donacobius atricapilla
GCTGTTCTGTTATTTTTAAACAAGAACATTAGGCATCTGACTTTCAGGTTGAGCTGATGCTTCAAGTGCTATCTTGTGTCTAATAATTGTATAATAGGTGCATTTTATATTAATATTTGCTGCCCATCTTTATTTTCTCTCAATGTCTCAAGCTTGGTTTTGGGGATTGTGTCTCTGGAGAAATGTGGTTCCTATGGCATATTCTAATCTGCACAAAGAGCTCTGGGGTGTGAGTCTGCTGTACCAGTCCTGCAAAATAAAGTCCTCCACTTCAAGTAGTTGCAGAACTAACACTTGGCAATACTAAAGGGGCTACATACAATACATATGCAAGATCTGCATTTACTGGTTAAATAATCTGTTTATATTTTTAAAGTGTGTTCAGTACTGATAAGAATATATAATGATGTTTGGAAAGTTACAGGTGTGCTGTGTGCAGGAAAATATTGTGACTGGGTGCATTGTTTTCTGTACTGCAAAATAGATTATTAGTATGTAGTTTCAGCTTGAGTAAATCTCAGTAAATGACTGGGCAAGATTAAGGCAAGAGAAGTGCAGAGAAGTTCTGGTGCTTTTAAGAGACGGGGCAAAGTGCTTCCAGTGTGAGCAACAAGTGGAGTTCTGTGGCTGACTGTTGTGGTTCTTTTTTGTACTGATAACCAAGTAAGGAAGAAGATAATTTAATCTTCTTAAGCAAAATCCGTAACTTGCTGGCTGCATCTGAGACAATTTGGTTCCATTTAGTTCAGTGATAGCAATTGCACGTTTAAGTCAAGAACTGAAGGATTTTTAAGCTTCAAGCAACAATTTCTCTCCAGTGTGATGTGCTTGGCAGCAATTACAATCCACTATGGTGGAGAGAGGAATAGGATATGGAATAACATTTCAAATATCAATGCCATTTGGCTTAATTTGTGGGACTACTTAGAGACTTACTAAAGTGGATGGGTGTTTGATTTGTTTTTTGTCAGTTCGGTCGTTTTTTTAAAAAGCCACTACTGACTTTGAGTGAAGGTTTTTGGAGAGATTTTTCAGCTTTAAGGTAGACAGTGCTTCTTAACCATTAAGCATTCAAACAGTAAAATAAAGCATCAGAATAGTATAAGTGTAAATGATGGAAAGCAAGAACCAAACTGCCTGACAGATTAAAAATTCACATAAACAAAATGAAAGGAAGTAGTAAGCTTGCTAGAACCTCTCTGAATAATGAGTACATACATGTCTTAAGGACACAGTAAATTACAGGAGAAATAGAGACTGGCATGTTGATACAGCTTTAAATAAGTGTGCAAAACAAAGAAATGAGGAATTAAGGACATTTTTATTTTGGACACATTACTGTGGTTTCAGTGAATTTCGCTACTCATTTCTAAGCATCTCCTCTTTCTTAATAGTTTATTTTTGGGTTTACTACCACTTTCTTTCCTTCATAGTTTTTTCCTCTATCAGAAAGTTGGGCATTTTTGATTTAGAATTCTGTGCTTCCTTAGTAGGATAATAAGAATTTCGTTTGGAAAGCAGTTGGCAAGGGATAAAAAAAGTTGATGGTTAGAGACTGGAATTGAACAAAGATTCATTGAGGAATGTGACTGGTACAGGTAGCTAGCCAAGAAGAGGGTTCCATTAGAGGTGGAATAGAGGATCAAGGCTACAATAATTACCTTAGTTCTATGGCTTACGCAGAGTCTTGAAATTCTGAGTCACTATTTCTCTGCCTTAGGAAATTGTATGTGAAACATACTCTTAGAATTGGTTTTAGTCAACCCCAGTAATTACACATATACTCACGTCTGTGTCACAATACAGTCAGAACTAAAATGCAAACATTTTTCTTGTAGTCATTCTTTTATGCATAGAATAGTTGTATGCTTGGTGTAGATGAAGGAAAGCTCTCTCCAGTTGGCTTTTTTTTTAAAAAAAAGGCAGTAAACTTGTAAGTAAAGTTCAGATGGTTCATTTTTGTCATGCACAGTTTAATTCATTTTCTGGCATAGTGTTTCTGCAAGATAAAAATCCAGTTAATAAATCAGATTTTTCTAGGTGACTACAAATTGTAAGTATATAATTTTATGGATGGATTGCTTTATAAACAATGGTCTGAAATATTTTGAGTAGTACTTAGAATACTCTCAAGGCCTCATCAGCTATTATTTTATCTTTCTTATTCAATAAATGCTCATTAACTGTGCACATTTGTCCTACATTCTTTTACTGTGTTTTTTGTCTAGCATTATTAAAGAATGTGTGCAATGTAACTAGAATCCTCTTGGAGGTTACTGAAATGCAACTGCTTTTTCTTTCAGAAATAGTATGGCTATTGTGTACTAACAGTTCTCTATGGTTATGTTTTTAGAGTATAAAGATAAGAATAGTGTGTCTGTTTTGGAAGTAGAGAAGGAATTCAAGTGAGCATAATGTAACCAAGTGATCTGGAATTTGGCTAGCATTCTAGGAACAAATGCCAGCACTTAAAAGCCTTGGATAGTTCTTTTTTGTTGTGTTGTAAGAGAACATTGGTCAAGCATGCTCTACATTGGAAGTATTCGTGGTAAAACATCAGGTTTTCAACATTGTTCTTTCATCCACAGTACTTAGCTAATTAGGGTAAAACTGATGACGTAAATAGTTAAAATCAGAGTGATTTTGATGTAGCTAGACGAAGGAGAGACTATAGGCTAACATGCCCAGTTACTTCTTTTAATAAAAAATGAATGGTACATCATGGCATGGTAATGCTAGTTTACAGAATATAACTTCTTTTCTACAATAATGATTTAGCTTTCAAGTTGCTCATTTATCTCCTCTTATGCCAGTATAATTTTGGTCTCAGGCTGATTCCAATAGATGTTTTCTTTTGTTCTTGATCCAATAGATGCTTTCTTTTCTTCTTGCGTGTAGGAGTTGCTGATAATGACAGGGATAGTATTGTGCTTCTGCTTAATGGCTATGGAAATATAATTTTTAAAAACTTTGAATTATTCATAAGCAGTTTCTTATTTGATTACATGTGCTCTGACTAGAAGATTTAGACAGAAATAAACAGTCTGCCTTAAAATAAGTAAATTCTGTAAAAAGGTTTAATTTAACATAGAATGACTGAACACAGGCCCTAGTGAAATATGAAAAAAAGCCATCTAATTGTTCATGTTTTGAGTTGTGGCACAGATAAGCATTCTAAACAAATGACAGGAATTTAGCAACTTGTGTGGTGAAGCATTGACTGTCTTACTGTTACTAATGGATCACTTCAAATTATGAAACAGTGTAGAAAATTATGTGATTAAACTAGTAGAAAGCCTCTAAAACAGTGTGCTACTCTGCCTCTGATTTTCTCCAGCTGTCTCACTTATTCCCATTTCCAGCTCCTTTTGCTCTGTTGATTCTTACTGTCTCCTACAATTGGAATTATTCTTACCCATGTATTTCTGTTTATTTCCTACTTCATATTCCTCAAGTCTTCACATCTGATGATGTGTCTTTCTTCTCATTTTCATCTACTACCCCAGTCTTTCTGTCCTACCAAAGCTTATACATGCGTTTTGTTTTGAAAGTAATTTACACACATTCTGAATTATGTTTTATGTTAGATTTCTAAAGTAGCAACACTAACAATTTTCTTTTCATTCTCTAGAGTGATAGTAGAAACTGTTAGAATTGTTCTTCAGGTTCAGTAGCAAAAATTTGTCCCTTTTGTCCATTTCAGTCGTGGAGAGTGGTAGGCCCGAAACCCCTTCAGTACCTTTCCTGCAGGTACTTTGTAAGCTCTTTGGCATATGGATGTTAAGCACCTGCCATCTGGACAGATCAGTGTCTTTGCAGTTTACAGTTTTGAAATTCCTTCCCCTCAGGGATGTTAGATGTCCTGCTTCATCCCAGAGAAATGTTGTATGAATGAGATTTGAAATTAAAACTGAAGGAAATCATAATTGGGCTGTCATGCATACACAAAGGCAGTTGTTCAATACACCAGCTTTAAAAAACCTTATGACTGGAGAGAATATCTGCTTGCTAAATACCTTAGAAAACCAAAACCATTGATCATGTACCTCCAGATTTGCATAATTGTGCCCATGTTCATATGTAGGTTGTGCCTTATTCTCAACATATGCTGTAAGTTCTAACTAATTGTACACAGTTTATATTCGAAGTCTAGCACATCTTGTTTTGCCCTTGCATTTCAGAAGCTTAGGATCAGCTAGTTGTTTTTTCACCTTATGATCAGCTAGTTGTCAGTGTGTTTATCTTTTTATGCAGAATAGATGCTCCCAAAGAAATTATATCAATTACAAGTTCTTTTTTAGCAACAGAGGAGCAGCATTTGTCAGAATAATCATTAACAATGGTTGGAATGCACTTGTTCCTTCCTGCCTCTTCTGAAAACCTTATTGAATTTGAAGTATCCTTAATCTGGGCAAATGCTCAGGTAGACCAGTCTTCATTGTCAGGAAAGAGGTGACTCTTTGTTCTTTTCAGTGGTAGTTACTGCCAATAAATCTCATTCTGCCCTTTCTCTTTTTATACCTCTCACCATACTGTTGCATCTCTTTGGCAACAGCAGATACAGATGCTCAGGCTGCAATATACAGAACAGCTATTTCAGCTGCAGTTACAATAGTGGGTACTTACTGGTATTAGATGTTTTCTTATACAAACACTAGTAAGTTGCTAGTAGAATTTCTTCTTTCTTTGCAATTCTGTTCTGTAGAGGATTTGAAAATTTACTATAGCCTTGAGTAGAATTCTTGCTGTTCATAACAATTTAATAAATTCTTCTTTCTTTTCTGTTTTAAAAATTAAAATTTTCTCATTTTCTGTGGCAAGAATTCTCTTGCATGGTAATTAATAAGATATGTAAGTGAAGTTGATTTAATCTATCTTTTGGTCAGTTTACCATTGGATAGCACCATAAATTTCTTTCATTTGAGCTATTACCTGCTGCAGATAGATGATCAATACATGCTGCACAAATCAGAAGAATCTTACTGGAGCAGAATAGCCCTGGTCCTCCATGTTGAGAAAAGTGTCTTTCCAAGGCTTAGGTGTACATTTTTGTTTTCTATGAGCACGTGATTCTTTATCATTGTATTTGTAATAAGAAAAGGCGCAAAGCTATACAAGGCACAACAAAACTTATTTTAAATCAATTAAATTCTGTGCTTTGGTTTAAATTATTTTTTAAATGGATTAATGCATGATGTTGATTAAATGGGCCAGGTAAAGCACAGAAAATGGGTCTAATTTTGAAACAAGAAAAAAGTGTATCTTACAATTTAACAGCTGATAACGGTGTCAAGTTAATCCCATATTTGTGTATAGGTTGTGTAAATAAAATGTGATAGTATACTGCTTAATATGAGATATGGGACCTAAGATGCACGTAATTCTGTTTATGGAGTTACACAGCTGCTGCTTGTAATTAGCTGCCTAGGGAACCTCTGTTCAATAATCCTTTTTAATGAGTGTTTTTAACAGTTTGGGTTCCATGGTAAGAGAAGAACCAGATATAGACTGTGAAATATAACTAAAATGCAAATAAATGAAGATTCATAACAAAAATTAGATATAGATTGTGCATGGGTGTGCAAGCACATGTATATGCTTTTGAATATTCCTTTGAAAACATACAATGATTTTGAAAGCTCTTTTGCAAACAGTGTTCAATGTTTCAAAAGATAAACAAAAGAAAAATAGTGACTGCCGTCTTACTGCTGCAGTATAGTTTCTTCCCCATAAAGTTACTTATTACAATAGAAAATAAATTAATTACCTTTTTCCCTGAACTTTAAATGTAATTCATTGTTTTAATGATGTTTTTCCTTCATCATAATATTGTTGAAATTTAAATAACTACAGAAATACAACTTCTTTAAACATTTTCTGGGCCCCTTCTAACTGAAGTACTCTGTTCTCTTTTCTGTTGTCCAGTCTATGTATCATTTTGATCTGTTTGTGCAAAAGGAAGGGAATGACTGTAGCATTTTTATTAAGTATCTCTAGCTTGGCGCTCTTGAACTTGGGGAAGTAACATTGCTTTCCTTGTGAGAGTTTTTGACACTTAGATAATTTTTTCCTATTGTCCCCTTCACTTCTGTTTTTGTGAGCTACTACTTCCAACCTTTTTTTAAGATAACAGTAGATACTTCCATCCTGTGTCTAACATGATGTCAGTATGTAGAACAGCAACTCTTAGGAGTATAGTTTTTCAGTAATTGTAACTTCTTGTTTTGTTAAACCTTGTAATTTATTATACTCTATGTCTGAATTATGCAACAGAAACTTTTAAATATGGTTAGTTTTTTCCATTTATCTTCATAGAATATTTTTTCTCTATGATGAACATATCCACATCAGTGAAGAAGACTTCATTGTTGATTATTTGTTTTCAGGGAGGATCCCTTAGACTGTTCAGAGTGTGCAGGTGTGATTCGACTGTGGTTTATGATGCCAGAAATTGTAATGTGGAATTTAACAAGCAGAAAAGAACAGGTTTTGCAAGGTGATAAGCTACAGGAAATTCAGGACAAATCATGGAAGAATAAATGATGTGATAACTAAATAATGGAGGTGTCAAATCTGTTAAGTTAGTTAATTGTAATTACAATTTGGTTTAGCAAGAGATATTTGGAGATATTTATGTTACTTAAAGGAGATAACAATTTGGAGTTGAGGGACTGTCTTAGTTAAAAAGACTGGTGTCTGCTAGAGTGGGCAGGGCCTCCCTTGAAATGGAGAATGTAAAGACCCTCCCTCCAAATTATTCAAATTTTTAAAATTCAGTGGGGTCTCAGGCAAAGATATGGGGATAGGAATAACAGCTCTTTACTACTATGTACAACAAGGCAGACAAACAAAACGACTACAGCATTAATGATAAGCAAAACCAGGAACCTTGAGGGGGCTTTTGTTTCACAAAGCCCAGGGCAGTCTGGTCTTGGTGCCCTTGTGGGACTTGGAGAGCACCAAGCTGGAAGGATGGAAAATCCCGGGCTGGTGTGTGGGATGTACCAAAGCTCCGCGGTGGTAGCTGGAAGGGCAGGGATGTCCTGGCAGGGCAGGGCAGTGCAGGGATACAGCGCATCCAAAGCAGTGACGAAGGAAAGCGGTGGCGGTGGGACGGGGCCAGCCCAGCTCCAGCGGGGCAGGAGGAGACGAGCTCAGAGTTCCTGGGCACACAAGGAGATGATGGTAGATTTCCTCAGGAACGGACCTGGCGATGGCAGTGAAATCCTCCTGCAGCAAGAGCAGTCTGACCGTCCTCTCTCCGATGCCGAGAGCAAGAGAAGCTGCCCCCAGCCCTGTCCTTTACTTGTCCCAAACCTCACAGTATCTTTTTCCCTTGGAGAGAATACTCCCAGAGACCAAAAAATGGTGTAGCCTGGTGCTACACTCTCCTTTGGCCACTTCTTTGTTTTCCTCAAGCACCCCTAAGTACTCAGTAATTAGTTTCCTGGCCACTTAGGGGAAAAAAATTCTGTAAGAAAAAGAACAAATCTAACCACAAACAGGGACATTTTGGTTTTAATCCAAATCCAGTCGTATCAGTAAAATACATATGATAGAGACATAAGATGAATAATAATGCATAGGAAAAATTTTACAGAATTCTGTTAATCTGTTGAGAGTTCACTTGTCCACACACTTTGTAACCATCTGGGCTAAGGTGTTGTGGCCATAACCTCTAAGCCATTTAGAAATTCATGATGACTTGTAATAGTGATCCCTATTTTACTTTTTTAAGGGTTAATCCTATTATAAGACACTGCTGCCTTCCGATTACCCTGATGAGAAAGTTACAGTTGTTCTCTTCATCCTCAATGTGATGCTGACCCTGTCACCATTTGGACTCATTAACTATTTTCATGTAGTTGCAAGACTTGTCTCAGTTTCTAAGTTCTTTCTGGAGTTGAAGTATAAAGCATTAAAAGGGAGAAATGGAGAGGGAGAGCGAGCAAGCAAAAACCTAAAGTATTTAATTTCTTCTCTAGTATGCATTGTCCTTGTATGGGTCAAGAAGTTCTTAAGACAACTGTAGATACTATGCCATATTACTCCTTTTGCGAGTCTTATTTATCCTTATGTTTTAGATAATCAGGTGGAGTGTGTCTTCCACATACAGTCCATTTACATTTTTAATACTGTAATTGTAGTACTCTGGAATAGAGTTTCAGAAATAAACGGAGTATTAATTCAAACCCTGTGGTGTGAAAGAGCAAAAGTGCTAAACTCAAAAAATGTTAGAAAACCCACTGTCGTTCTTAGAGAAGTTCCATTGCAGACCCTAGCTGAATCTTATTAATATTTTTCAAGCCTCTGCTTTCTGTTATGATCCTGTCTTCCTCCGCCTTACTCAACTGATTCTACTATAATTCTTACTGACAACTGTTCCTGTGAGCTTGTAAGTACTCAGGAAGCATACTAGCTTTATTTCTATGAGCTTTTGTTTTCTCTTATGCAAGACCTGCTTATTGTCCTTCACATTTCTTTCTGTTATCCCTCATCTTTCTAAGTTGTCTACTTCCTCACTGAAGAGAGGACTTTTTTCTGCTTTACTCCGTTGAGATTCCATTTCTTTTCCTATGTATTTCACATCTCAGAAATACTAGAAGATCAGAAGTTCTTACGTATGTTAATCAGTCTGAAAAACTAATTCATTTTTCACAAGGTTTTTGTGTTAGAGGTGCCTGCATATGGCACTTGGGGTGATAATGCTGGTGCTCTGTTGACAGTTTGACTGGATAATCTTGAAGGTCTTTTCCAACCCTAATGATTCTGTGATGTATGAGTTTTACATCAGGTCTTGGCAATGTAAGTAAAAGTCCTAATCTAAATATATGGGATACCTCCACAAAAGAAAGAAGACAATGTGTGAGTTTAGGAGAAGTAATTCTGCCCTACAATTATAGAGTCTAGCAAATCCTATCACCAGCTCTTTAACAATCTGGTGATCTACAGAAGCCAGAAAAAAATATTTACAATGAAAAAATTATGTGTGATGTTTAACTTTGTGATCAAAGAAGTTAAGCCTAAGGTCCTAAAATTCCATGCTTGTGATTTTGTGAGGTATTGACATTACTGACAGCTTAAAAATGCAGGTATATCACAGTTACAGTTTTGTTAAGATAAACAGAAATTTTCTAACAAGCTGCTTAGTGGACCTGGACTTAACCACAATGGTGTCAAAAACTACCAATGTATGACAAGCACTTTCAGTATGTAATATGAAACACATGCTTTCTGGCACAGACACATATATTGCAGGCACAGTGAAAGCTTGGAAACATTTCAACACCTTCAAGCCAGCAAGTATGTAAAGCAGTAAGATAAAACCATAATAATCAAGTTCAGGATAGAGATTACACAACCATTAATGAAGCAATTTTCATTTAAGCAGTTTTTCTGGATAGGACTTGCCTCATGGAATAGGAATGCCACTTTCCCAGAGAATGTCAACAATGGCTAGTAACCCTGAAGGTGAACAAATTGGAGCAAGAGGTTTTGATTAATTCTCTTTAGGGGAAAAAATCACCGTTTTTTCTAGAATCTTAGCTGTGAAGCTGTGTGGAAAAAAAAATCAGTACAATAATAAAATAGATGAAGCACAGGCCTTTTAGTTCAGAGTCCATTCATAAGCAGTAAAAAATAAAGTGTTTTGAGAGAGAAAAGAGAATTAAAGGAAGTGAGTTCTATTTGTTTAGCTGGAGAACGTTGGTATATTTCTTTGCTCAGTCATTAAAATGTCAGTAACCTAGAAATCTAAGAAAAGATTTAATGATCAATTATTTTAATGGAAAAATTATCACATTTGCTATATCCATATCCCAGTCACACAGACTTAGAGGCTTAAAGTGATTTGTTTTTCACACTCCAGTAGTATACCTTTTTAAACTGTTACGGCCCCTGCACAGAACAGATATATAGTAATTGATTGTTAAGAAACAGTGTAATCTATTTTAAAGCATTTCTATTTTCTTCTAATATTTTTTTCTACAGTACTGTAACACTAAATGTGAAGATTTGCTTTCAGTCAAGTTGTAAGCTTGGGAATTCTTTTTGCATATGTGAACAGTTCTATTTCTGTTCTTATACAACTTAGTATTTTTTATTTACAATTTAAACTTGTGTATAATATGAAATTCTTTTTGTATTATGGGGCTTTTTTCCCCTAATTTGGGAGCTTGTTCATTATTTAATCCAATTCATGCTCTTTTTAAAAGAAATGTTTTAAATAAAATAAAATCAAACGCTGTGACACAGAACAGTAGTCCTTGCAACAAAATGACAACAGCTAAATCTCTAGGAACCAGTCTGACTTGACATGATGATCAATATGCTGGATCTCATTTGTGTCAGGTGTGGTCCTTTCGTTGCTTATTTAGGCAAATTATATGTTTAAATGAAGTAGAAAATTATACATTGTAATTTATAGTTATTGCTAGTAATTACTGTTTATTGCATTGCCGTGACTCAGAAATCCATTTATGATAGGAGTTAAATACAGAAGATGTTGATGCCTGAGAACGTGTGAGGTGAATGTTAAACCATATTTTCTAATTTGTTGTTTCTTTCTTAGTTTAGCATTTGACTTTTAGCATGTTTTATTTGGTAGCAGCTCATTAGTTGATGTAACTTGGGACTAATTCTTAGTGTGCTATGCACAGCTGGATATTGGGCTATCAATTTATTTTGTTGTCCCTACAAAAATAGGGTATAGTCTATTTTTTACCTGAGGGACAGTCTCTGAAATCAGAAAATCTTAAACTAGCAGTTGTAGCAGACAGAGACTGTGTATTTGTTGTTGCCTAAACTGTGTTGCTTTTTTTGATCTTGCCCAGCAGCCTTTTCACTGGTCTTAAGTTTAATATGTTTGTTACAATTTCATAGCACCACAGAATGGTTTCGGGTGGAAGGGACCTTAAACACCACCTAGTTCCACCCCCCTGCAGCTGCATTGTTTTATGTCATTGGAAGTGGATATAGTGTGTCTTAGTTTGAAAAGACAGATGTCTGCCAGGGAAAGCTGGATCTTCCCTTGGAATGGAGAATGTAAACCTCCTCCCTCTGAATTATTATCATTTTGTAATTAAGGGGCTTTCAGGCAAAGGTATGGGAACAGGAATAACAGTTCTTTACTAGGAATATTAAAAATAGGAAAGTAGTAGTACCAAAAGCAAGCAAACAAACAAACAAAAATTCCTAGAAACACTGACAGAGTCAGAATACAACCTGACACCCTGTTGATCAGGGTGTTGGGAGCAGTCCAACTAAGTCCTCCTGGAGTGACAGATGTGGTTCTGTTGGAGTAGAGATGATCCTCTAGAAGGGTCCAGTAGTGGCAAGATGGGTCTGGTCTTCCTCTGGGAATCTAGTGGAAAACAGGCTGCCTTGGTGTTCTGAATCTCAGCTTTTATCCAGGTGGGAATTCTTGGCTCTTCCCACTGGGTGGAGCATCTCACAATGACATGATATAATTTTATCAGTCATGTAGCGAGCCTGAATGGCCCCTTAACAGAAGATATCCCCCTGAGGCAGGATGGGTCATGGAAGAGGTAAGGAACACTGCTCCACTTGGTTTTAACAGCGGGCCCATTATTGGAAGATACCTGCTCCTTCCCTCCTAGGGTTATGAGGAATGGGTTATACAAAAGATAAAGAGGATCACCTTCCCAACCAGTTTCAACAGTTGACAAACAGAATACACACTTCTGGTTACATATTGCAACCCAAAACAGGTGTTCCTATCTTTTTCTTTAATTTTAAGTTAGACTGTAAGATGTTTTCATAAAAGAAGTTAAACTATAAGAGACAGTCTAATGCTCTCCTGTCACTTTTTGTGTACTATCTGTTTCTCACTTTGATCCTATTCTGGTCAGTCTGAAAGAGTATTTTTACCTTATACAGTCTTTAAAATTTCACCTATGCTTTTGCTGTTAAACTACTTTTCATATATACATTAGTTTCCTAATTTTCTTTGAATGTTTTTTGATGAAGTGCTAAATTAAATATTATTATGAATAGACGTGGTTTTATGTATTTTGGTATGTTTTTCCTTGGTTGCCTTTTGTTTACTTTTCTGTAATAGAAGGTTCAATAACTCTCTCAAGAATATGGCCTTTTTTGCACATAAACCAATAAATTTGGGGAGCAGATGATGTGATTATAAAGGCAGATGCGTATTTGCATCATGGTGGGATTTTTTTTTTTAACATTGATGGATTATGTATGTAAATATTTTCAGTATTTCAGAATAAATTTTAGTGAATATATCTATTTTTATGTGTATATGTATCTATGTAAGCATATGTAACTCATGTATACATTCACAGTATTATACCTTTTATGTTAAACTGTCTCATTATAAATCTGTAGCTTAGTGTTGCAAGAAAATAACTCACCATTACCAGTTTACTGTTGCAAATGAGTATTTTGAGTCACTCTAAGAATCACCAGCAGAGGTGGTGGCCAGGGCAGGTTTAATATTTAGGTGAAGCTGCAACAAAGTGCATCAGCAAATTTCGTTCTAGTTGATGGTTAAAGCACACACAGGAAAAATTGGACTAGAACCTAAAATCAATCAACCTGAAACTAAAGCCAACCAAAAATTACCTACGTATAGGCTGGGGATGGAAAAAGGGCAAGGATAGAAATGGATTGAAGATAAATACAAGTAAGAGAGAAAGTCCTGTAGGGTCACAAGATTAGAACTAGACCACTTGGCCCAGACTTGACCAATTATTTAGGCCTAAATGTTTTAACAGCACTTAAACTTATTAGCACATTTAATTGATATATAAATAATGTATTAAAAGATTCTATATTAATTTATTGTAATTCACCTCAGGCCTAACTTCCTTACAAACCTAAATTACTTAACAATCTAGGAGTGCAACATTAGTAGTATATTTGCTTTAGCTTATTCACACTTGCACACAGAAGGTGTATGTACAAGGTAATCACTTACGAAGAATTTCCCTCAAGATCAGGGAAATACTCGCATTGGATGCTTTTGCATCTTCTCAACAGGCTGAGCCATGAGGAGTGGGGTTATCAGCCCAGGATCCACTGTCTTTGTTCGCTGGTCCTCCGAGTAGAGCAAACTTGCTGGGAGATGCCCTACTCAGAGGAATTTGCTGATCACAGGCCACTGCAGGCCAGAAGAGCTCAGAATTGTTTTTGAGGTTGCGAAAGGTGTCTAAGATCATCAACTTCAGCCTCTGACTGGTCACCACCTTGTTGCTAGACCATGGCACTTAGTGCCATGTCCAGCTGTTTCTTTAACATCTTCAGGGACCGTGACTCCACAAACTCCCTGAACAGTTCATTCCAATGAATTCCAGTCTAATCATCTGTTCTGAGAAATTCCTTCTGAAAATAGGAAGGGTCTGCTTGGACCACTGTTTCTAGGGTCACAAGAGAATTGGCTTAAGTCATAATAATCTTCAATCTTGGCAACAATATAGGTTAGTAACTTCAGTTACAAAAATATTGTTCCACTGTTATTTGGACAAGAAAAATAAGTTTCCAAAGTGGTTTGTGCTAGGCAGCCCAAATTCTTGGGAGCAGACAGTATTTCTGATAAGCTCAGGAGCTTAGTCCAGGTGCTGAGGCTGAGGCCTAATGAGCATTTCTGAGGTCCCAGTGCAGCCCGAGGGGCAGGGAGCAGGGGGAATGCACTACCACACTTAGTTTTTTGTTGTCTGCATAAGACCAACTTTAAAAGATACATTTTTAAAGCTAAAAATGGGAATGACATGCAACTTGCAATTCCTTTTCTTGGCTCTGGGAGAAAATCCTTATCTTCACTTTAACAGTAGTCTCTGTCAAAGAGGGAAGAGCAGTAATATTGGAAAGGAAATTAATTTTGAGCTGGCTTAAGAATCTGCTCATTTTCAAACTGGTTGAGGGGCCTTTTTTCAATACTATATTGATGTTGGGAAAGAAATACTGGCTTCTGCTGTCTTAAATATTTTAAGTAATTAAGCTGCTACAAGAATGACTTGTGTGATTTAACTGTGTATGAGGAAAACAACCTGCTCTGAGAGATGATGGGCTGTCTGTTAATTACTTCTTCCTAAAGTGAGGTACATGATTTTTAAATCAAGGGAGAACTTGATGCAGGCACAGCCATAAAAAGTGATTATTTTCTAAATTAATATGGAATCGTGTACCTGTAAGACTACTGGGTTAGCCTCCTAGGAGCATGAAAAGCAGAAGCAGTATGTCTTAAACAGTAAGCAAAATGTATTTGCTGGCCTCCATGCACACTCTTCCGCAATCACTGGAAGTAATATTCCATTCAAGGAAACACAGCCATGCAGTCCCAAAATGATTAGATAAATAATTGGATACCGAAATATAAGTCAATACAAATGTATTTCAATTTACTCCCTTTACTCCGTATTTGCATGAACAAAGTAGATGGTGATTTTATATTCTAATGGTCAAGTCTGAATGACTTTGAGTAATGTTTTATTTATAGAGCACTTGGTTGCCCGTAAGGTGAGTTAAAGTGCAAATTGTGATCAGGATTAAGATGTGACTTTTTCATAGCTGGTAAAAGAGCATCAGTAGCCAGGTCTGGGTGCATGAATGAAGTATACACTGGGAAGAGGAGTTTCGCTGCTGTACCTAAGACTGTCCCCCATATATGATGAGTCAGAATTTGTTCTTGGAATCTGAAGAAATGTTTGCAATTCTGGAGTCAAAAACAAATTAGATAGCATAATGATGACAAATCTCAATCCATGACATATTTGGTCTTGATTTTGAAGAGCTGTATCAATGTGTGAGTGGACTATGTCTTAAGCAGCTTCCTCTTAATACTGAAGAGCATTTTTGGAGTATGATCGATACGATGAATTGGATCTACTCAGAAAGATCTATTTTGTAAACATTGACAGCTGAAGTGGTGCATATAAAATCACCAGTGATTTTGGTATATATAATACACTTTTTATGTTACACATGAGATTTACTTTCTATAACCATAGCTTTTTTCCTAAATTCATCTTTTTGTTTTATGTAAGTCTACTTGGAGTAGCAACAGAACCGAAAAGGGAACATGAAACAATTGTATCATTTCACTAATTCCCTCCAGCAATATATGCTAATCACGTCAGTAGTGGAATGTAGATAATGCCAGTTGCTCTTTAGACATCAATTCGGCTAAGGCTTTGTGACAGTTAAGATTAGAAATAATTCATGTTAGTTTAAATCCTCAATTGCATTTAACTGTAGATTTGTTTGTGAAAAATAAACAGCTGCATCTTTTCCTCATCTCTGTTAGTCTACCATTTGAACTATGCAGCAGTTTTCTGCACTGGGCAGAGTGATCAAAGGTTTTGCCCAAGTAATCATACAATCTTGCATTATTCGTTGGCTGTTGAGTGAGCTTCTCCAATCTTTGATACAGTTGTGAGAAAAACTATGCATCTCTGTCTTTGCAGACAGTATTTACATTCGTAATTATCACTATAGATAAATAGTTTGTGAATGAATTACACAGCAGATCCATCATCATAACACTTGCAAGTGTATGATTGGGACAGAAATTTGGCTGTTAGCCATCATAATGACATGGCTTAACTAATGTGATCAGTCTTGAAGCAGATTGTATCAAAATTTTTTTCCCCAGGGAATAGAAGTCCCAAGGTATGTTCTAGGCAGCTGATACAATAAATTACTAAATACTTTTTTAATGCCATGCCAACCAGGGACAGCAAATATACTATTTGTACCTTTCACAGAGATATAAAGAGTGGCTTGTTTATTTTTTCCTACTTTGGTTTTTTCTATTAATATATCTTCTCCAAGATAGTGAGTGCTAATTCCAGTAAAATGATCCTCATGGATGGGGACCCACTCTTCTGGAAAGTGGAGTTTTGTTGAGTTGGACTTTGCTACAAACCTTTGCAAAATTCAGGTCTGCTAAAAACTGAACTGAACCTCTTCTTACTGTTAAATAAAGAAGAAGAAATAGGAAAAGGACCTTACTGCAAGAGTATGGACTATGTATTGCATATATGAAAGCTAATATACAAGGCAGGAGATATCCTGCCAGTTCATATTAAAAAAGTGAAAGTTAAGTAATTTTCCATTACAAGTATAGCATTTCTCTCCCCAGAACGAGGTTCCATGCAACTGAGATGATGAGTTTATGAACAGAGTGAATGAGGAGTGTAGGGTGGGGAGCCATGTAAGGGACAAGAAACAACAAGGAAGCCAGTGGATGATAGAGTCATTTGGTTTCAGGGGGTGGCAGTAGTGACAGAAGTTGGAAGAATGTAGCTTGCTAGTCAGAAGGAAAGGAGTAGACAACAATAACTGAACTGTGATAACAGAAAGGAACATAAGAGACAGATTTTTATTGTTCTGGAGATTGAAATAGAACAGCCTAGGCAAAGCAAATTTGAAAATAAAGTATTTCCTTGTGATAGTTCTTGTGATTAACTTGTGCAAGTAACAAGAGTTCCTTACCTATCACTAAAATTCTAATTTTTTCCTCATGTTGAGGATCCTGTATTTCTTATTAAGTCATATGCTTCATCACTGTGTGTCTGGCCTTAAGGCACATACAACAACTTACAGATGAGATGGCTACTGACTGGTTGTAAATACATTTTATCCTTCTGCCTTAGGAAGGGATGACCTCTCTATCTAATAACATTCAGAAGACTGACATAGGAAAAAAATAGATTTTTGGAAGATGTATTAGCTCCAGTCTTTCTGATTCTGTCACTATCTTACAGACAGTAAGAACATCAAGATTGCAAAAAATCAGTTGATACACAGTCAGGAAAATAGAAAAACTGTTTGTGGGTTGGTTATTTTGGGGGTTTTTAGTCATTCATATGGGCTGTTATTTTTTTGTTAGGAGGTCTTTAATAATTTCATATAATTGAACACTACATTCCTGGACTTTCCGGACATTGACTACTGCATAAATAATAATCTCAATATAACCTATTCGGTTTTTAAGTTAACAGCACTGAAACAGTGATAAATATAAATTTCCTGGCATGGAGTACATTGTGTTTTTTGATTCTGAAAGTGAAAAAACATACAAGATGTTTAATACTGTTTAAACTTTCTCTTAATATGAAAATGTAATATATTTGTTGTACTGTGTTGAAATATGTTCACTAAACAGTATTTTGTTTTATAAAAAACTCTAGAAGAGTCTCAAACCCTTCACCAATTGAATATGCCATATAAAATAAGTAAAATTTTAGCGGCCTTCTCAAATAGAGAAATGAAGTCAACACAAAGTCTTAGTTTTTTTTTTGGTCTAATCAGTTGCTAATATTGAGTTTTTAATGTTCTCTAAAATTATTTATTTTATCAACCAGAGACAATCACTTGATCTGTCACATTTTACAGACTGTGTAAGACTCTGTAGATTTCTCCACTTACATCTAGAAGGATGATGAAATTTTAAAAGTTCTAAATGGCATATACCTTTGGTGAAGAGTTTGAGACTCTGCTAAGACTGTTTTTGAAACAAAACTGGTTTTATAAGCCTTCCTTTACTGCGAAAAACGCTGAGGTCAAAAATATTGTTTTATGTCCATGCTTCCTTGTATGATGTACTGGCCACAAAATCAACTTCATTCCTTCATTGAAAAGGGCTGAGTTATGCCTTATTTTTCTAACCCTGCGGTCCAAAAAATATTAAAAAGGAAAAGTATAAACAACAAACATATAGACAAGCAGGTAGTTAAACTTGAATTACTACTGTAAAACTGTTAGGATTAGTGCAGATTTACAGCATGTCTTGAAGTAGTTGCTGTAATGAACAGTAATTATGATAGAAAAATAGAAATTTGAACTGCAGCGATTGAAAATTTGTATGATAGATACATGATGATGCTGGCAACTTGGGTTGCTCCAGTTTGCTATTACTTCTGATAATTACCTCAGCACACTTGAAAAGGCATTATTAAGTATGACAAAAAGAAAAATCTGTCATCATAACATTAAAAATTATGTTCTCTAATGCTGAAAGCTACATCAGTTTTTAGGAAATAAAAAGTTTTATGTCTGATTTTACTGTCTGTGTCTAGTGGTCCTATTTAAACCTGTGTTTAACTTTCCTTTCACAAAAAGGAGCCTGGAAGAATATACAGAGAATTTGAAACAAGAAGTGTGAAACAAATCCTTCTCCTGCTCAGGCCCTCAACTGTGTAACATGATGTAAGTCATTTGACCATTTTGTTTCTTTTTTTACCTTTGTAGACAATGAAAACATACTATATTCTGTATTTTTAATAATGCTTTGTTTTGATTAAATTCTTTAACTATCATGGTGAAAATTTTGATTTAATTTTAAAACTAAAATTAATAGATACAAAAGATGTTAAAAGACATAAGAGATGTTTTGGAAAAAAAAGAAATCTTAATTCATTACTTTTTCAGCTAAAACTGTTAATTAGACTTGTAATACTTCAACAATTTATTCCAGCTGACCTAACTTTGAGGTATGTGTCACTGCTTATTGTTACTTTCTTTGCATTGTTAGTTTGTGCTTTTACAAGAAAGTAAATATTCTTGTTGGCTGAAGTTCTGTAATCTTGTGTCATTCAAATAATTTAATCCTTTTGGAGTTGTCAAATTCATATTTCAGTGTTTAGGTCCCAATGGTCTGGAAGGATCTAATCACTAGTGGATCCAGGAAAAGAAGTGATCTCATAGGAAATAAATCAACAAATTCTGATATATAAGTTAGAGAAAATATGGGGAGATATCAGAGTCCTTAGAAGAAGAGAAACATTTAATTCCATGTATAAATCAGAAAAGTCTGACAAGTTTCAGTTCAGTATCCATGTTAACACAGTATTAGCACAGAATCTATTTTACAAATACAATCTTTGAACTGGTCTGTATTACAGTATGATTAGCATACATCCATCGTAACTTAAGGAAATATATATTAGAATTTTTAGAGGAATTTCTTGGCTACCTAGATGGGTAGAAACCCCTCTGCAAAAAAGAGGAAATAAATAAGTTGAGCAAGAAGTGGAGGTTTGGAATCCTGAGTGGCCTTTATTTGAAGGAAGTGTTTGTAACTCTAATGATTCTCAGTTAAATGACAAGATAGATGTTACCTCCGTAATAAAGTATCAGTTGTGATCAATATGTTATTTGGATCTTGGGGTTTAGTGTAACTTTGATTGTTTTCCATACATCAGTATTAGTACAAATATATTTTAACACAATCTCTGTCTTCATTCTTACATGACTATTGTAGGAGCATAAAGACTTGGGGTTGGTTCCTCTGGTTCCTCGTGTGAGCATGAACTACAATGTGAGAATCTTGCTTTCAGTCATAAACTAATCTTGAGTTTGCTTGTGTTCTTTTTGATCGCTGTCTTTTTCTATTTCTTATTCCTTCTTCTGTTTCAGAAAGCCCTATATCCTTTCAGCTTTACTTTCATCCTGCCCAGTGTTCTTCCAAAAGGAATAAATTTGAAATCTTTGTCATTTATTCTTTTAAAAGAATTCTAAGTTTCAATTTGGCACATTAGTCATTATTTTTTTTAGGCATGTGTAGTTATTTTTTTCTGTGTTTTGCAGCTGAAAAGGTACTTATGAAAACAAAATAATTAAATTTTAAAATAGTTGTGAAAATTAGCTTCCTTTCCTAGCTATCGTCCTTTTCTTTTCTTTTTTATAGACGTAAAATGCATGATGTCAGCAGAGCTGTGTTTGCCACTATCGTCTGTTTCAAACTTTCTAAGAATTAACTCTGGGATTTGCTGTAAGTACTTTGTCTGATACCGTAAGCTGTCTTTCTAAATGCACTTGTATTTCTTCTGAAAGTCTAACTCCTAGATTAAACTCCTTCATCATTAGGGCTTAAAATGCCTAATTAATGGTTTGGTTGTATATTAACATTATTTTTAAAATGTGTAAAATACTTTACAGCAGTGATTTCACAGAGCATTGATAACGCAAACTGCTCATAGTCTTTACAGACTAAACACTCTTTTCAAAAGTAATTTTAACAGTCTGTCATTTTCCAAAAGCCCCTTAGTGTCTTTTCGTTGTATTTTCAATGCGCACATTTTGTGTGATTCAGTCACCTGTGTAAATAACAGCTTTATCAGAACTGAAATGAGCAAATAATTACTAATAATTTTGTATAAGCATTATTTTATTCAAAATAACTTTTCACAATTTTACTCAAAAACATGAACCATGAGGAGACAAAAGTACAAATTATATTCAACAAATGCTCTTAGTTCGAATAACTGTGGTTATGCTACTATGCCTGCTACATCTTGCTGATGACTGTACTATCTTAGCATCTAAAAAAATTGATAGTGTCTCTTATTGCATTTTTTCAATGGTTCCGGTGACTTTATTATTTATTTATTTAGTATGTAGTCTCTAGGAAAATGAGTCAGATTATACATTCTGCTTTTTTTTTCTGAAAGCAATATAATTCATAGTTTTTCCAGCTTCCCAGGGCTAAATTGCCAAATGTGGCCCAGTCAGATGAACTCTTCATCATTGTTGGGACCTTAAAAACAAAACTAACTAAGCAAAGCCAAGAAGATGCCCCAGACCTGCAATAATTTTCTTCACATTTTAAGCCACTGTTCCTCAAGATGGACGGTCAGTGTCATGGGAAGTTGTCTTCATAGTTGTGCTAGTTCGATCTTTTTTGTCACGTAAGCTTGTACACTTGACATATTTGAAAAAGAAAATTGAAATCTGATGTATAGCCATACTCAATAGCAAAACAATTATATGAGTGGAGTGATGTATTCTTGGTGACCTGTGTTGCTTAGAAACAAACTGCTGTTTTGTGAATTGATTAAATCCTTGTCTTCTAATTGTTTTTTACTGGAAAGTGCAATGCAATGCCTGACTTTGGCTTGGACATTCCTCCATTAACCATGAGGTCAAGCTACTGTCTGCTTCTTTCCTTTCTTCTGTCTTACTTCATCCCAGCTAAAATCACTCAGACACCTATCAGTGAGAATTTCTTACATGAAGTTTCTGTTATTAGTACTGAATTTACCTGGTGCAAATTGAGTTAGAGCACACATGATCACATAGTGCATTTCTCTTCCATTAGCCAGTGCACACAGGAAAAGATTCTTAACAGCATTTTCCTTTCATATGTAATCAGTTGATGTGTGGCCCGGTAAGTAATTTGCCACCAGGAGCTTACCCTGTCAGCATTATTTGAACAAATTTAAACCAGTGAAGTAATCTTATATACGATCTATTCTGTGTGTTGTACTACTGCATGCTTTTGGTGAAGTGCAAGAAATTATCTGGCTAGATTTACTGTCTCACTGGGGTTTTTTTTCCTATTAGTTACTGAAGAATATTTCTAGAATCTCAGCTTCCATATTCAGCTACAGATCTGATGTGTTTTCTCTTGTTTCGTACTTTATCTTAATTATTGTAAAATCCTTGTTTTGAACTGGAAAACACAGCCATTGTCCTATGTATTTATGTAAAATATTGCTGCAGTATGTAGTTTCTCACCATCTCATTTGTATATCCACATTTAAACTTGTTCCCAAACTTCTCACTTTAGACCCCTGCTGGTCCTTCCCTTTCTATGCTAGCAATTATTGCTCTCTTGTTAAATTTTAAAGTGGTAGTTTTTTGCTTTCTCTCATGTTATATTTCGCACTTGATAGGAATTTATATAAACATTTTGTAATTCCCTTACATTCTATGGCTTCTTACTGTGACTTTTGCTCCATGTACTCACTAATTCAAGAACTGAGCTTCAGAAGTGTTCAACCTACTTAAGGAATGTCCTTGAAGTAAGTAATAGTAACGAGCTTAACAGAAGTAAGAGTATACAGAAGATCTTCACAGCTTTTATTTTTTTCCCTTCAATGACCTATGGAAAATAGCATAAAATAATACATTTTCAGGTGGGACATACCTTAAACCTGGACATCATATGTGTTTCTGGATACTGTGGTAACTGCTGTTGTGTTGTCAGGGAAACAGCCTTGTGCTCAGTAGGCAAAACCAATGAGGATTAAGCAAAGCTATAATATAGCTAAATCCCTGTGACCTTAGCAGGATCAAGATCTGTCAGTTCTTCACTCTGCAAGTGTCCCTCAGGAGTGAGGGAGATATGCACAAGTGAAATCAAACCTGCAGTATGCCTGGTATAAATACCAGACTTGGAGTATTCTAAGAAGTGAATGCATTTCTCAGTTAGATGGATTAAAAGACTCCATTTGTGTAAGTAAAATCTTTATGAATTAAATGATAGGAAAGTTTTCATGTGAACTATGAATGTAGAAGAGGTAAATAAATTATGGTGAACTCTGGAGTCTCTTTTATCTTTATTGAAAATTCACACAAAAATATACCGATTTAAAAGTACGTTAAAGTCACAGGGCTAAGAAACAAAGTTTATAGCACTCTGGGATGTGGAATAGTTGCCAATAGTTTTCAGTACAGTGTTCTTCTTTGCATGTGTTACTTAAGTAAACCTCCAATATACATGTATATTACTTCATTCATATATTACTTCATTCCATTTTTTTGCATAAAAAGAAGTTAAACTTTTTCTGCTTAAGCATTAAATTATTTTTGCTTTTTCTAATACAAAATGGAATATTACACATTAGTAGAATTTTCATAAAAAATAAGAACGAAGGAGCAGCCACATTCGACATGGTTTGGCAGAGTCTCTGGAGTTTATTATTCTTTTCTCTCTTGTATTGTTGTGTAACATCAAATGTGATTTAATGTCTTTCTTGATTAGCCCTAAGTTTTAATTATTAATTTGCATGTATCAACCATTATATTTTTTCAAGTATCTCTTGCATTCATGTCCATTATAAAAAAAATTGAAATCAGTGTTAGTTCGTCTGCAGACAAGGCCAGATGAACATTTTTCAATACTGATATTTGTCCCATGTCTTGTGCTGAGAAGGGAGCATCTGAGGCAAAATGTGAAATGAGATGTCTGATTATGATAATGGCTTGACTTCTGACATTACCTTGTGATGTATTTTCTTTCTTAATGCTTTGTTTTTTCCTTTAGGTTAACCTAAACCTCTGGCCAAAGCCAGCAGATTTTGTTAATTTTGATTATTCTTTCCTGCCATCCCAGTCCTTTTTATCAGTGCTCCTGCATTTCATTACTTTCATATACCAGATTATTTAAAATAACTGTGTGTTTTTATCAAAATTATTGTCTTTACCATTTCATCAAAGTTACAGTAAATTTCTGTGTATAAGATACCTCTTATCAAAGTGAGTTTGGGCTTTTGGCAGCATGTTTAAAGCCATTATAGAAAACTTTAAGTTGAACCAATTTCATTGCTTCATTTCTGAGAGTAGCCACTTTCCTAATAAGGTATTTCTATCGGAACATCAGAGGAATAAATGAAGCAAGAGGACAGCGAAGACTTGGCTGCCTCTGTGAGTTCAGTATGATGTCAGCCTTCTTTACTATGTAAAATGCACAATAGGGAAGTCAGAGATGAGATTATATTCAATACTTTAAATATCTAATGCTTACATATTTAAGAACAGAACAACGTCAAAACTTTTAGAATACATGCAGAAGTTGACTTAAAAGTCTGCAGCTTAAGTTCTGGGAGAAAAATGCACTGTGATGAAAAACAGAACATTATTTTGCAAAGTTAAAGGATTAGGAAAGGTTTCTTAAGATTTTTCTCATCCCTATTTATTCTTTTATTATTATTTTTTTACCTTTAGTTTTCAGGTCAAGTACAGGGCTGAATACTTTTCTTATTATCTATGTCTCAAACTTTCTCTGCTTCTTGCATTTTTCGTAATTTTGTACAAATAAATCTGTCCTTACTTTCTCTTGGTCCACCCTCTATTAGAGCTTGCTAGTATGAATGACCAGTAATGACTAATTTAAAAAACAATAAGTAGAATCGAACTTTTTTTTTCTTTTCTTTAAACCAACTAACTAGTTTAACAGTGTTGCAGTAAGTTACTGCAGTTTATCTATTACCCTGCTGCTTTCTTGGATAATCTACAATCCTGAACAGTAGTGATAGCAGCAGCAGCCTCCCCAGTTGTTTTTTTTCTGGACAAAGAGGCAGATCAGCCTTTCCCGGCTCATGGAGTGCATTAGGTGAATCCAGGACATGTCATCCTTCCTGTGCATGTGCTGTGCAACTGATCCATGAGTGCATAACAAGTCTAAGGTATTTCTGTCACTGTCGATTTACAGCAGGCCATCTGTGCATGGCCCAAAGCCACAAGTCCAGGTGTTCCAGCTTGTTTGGTAGATATCTGTTCTTCCATGTGAAGTGCTTGAAAATACAGTTTTCTCATTCCATTTTAAATAACTGGTGTAACTTTCGTCCATCTATTCTAAATACAATGTAGTGTGGACATCTAATTTATTTGATTAAATTCATATATGAATTCAGAAGTAGTCATTGGAAAAATATTAATGTGAAGTCAGTTTAATTCTCTAATATCAATATGGGGGAAATGAGAACTAGACGTACAGTACTCTAATTATGTCTGATCTTTCTTCCTCTTTCATCTTATATAGCCATGGACAGTGCTGTAAAATATAAGAACAGTATACAAAATCAAAATGTTCACATTTGTCATATACTAACAACAAAACCCCAGAAAAAAAAAATGAGGTTATGGATGATTTCAGGTGTTTATGTTGCTGTTGTCAAAAGACTGAACAGAGAACGGTAGTTTTAATAGAAATAAATAAAAGCATAATGTCCAAGATCTAATTTAGTGATCTTCTTGAACTGAATTCTTGTGAATTGTATCCCCATAGATAATGGAACATTAATTCCACTGCTGTTATGAGATTATGTGTTAATTAGAATAGTCTGTATTGATTATTTTTGCACTTTGTTGTAATATTTTGAATTTAGACCACTGTACATAAGACAAATATTTAAATCTCTATGTTGGATTCTTCCTTTTTTGGTGCTTTTTTTTTTTACCTTTTTTTTTTTTCTGTCTGAAGAATTTTGGATAAGTGAAACACTTAGTCTTGGAACACACTTATTCATGTTATGAAATACAGATGCTGTGGTGGATATATTAATTAACTGATGTGTGGTTTCCTCAAAAAACGACATATAGCAATATATTGTTGCCCATCCATTTTAAGTCAAAGACTGTCAGCCACAGCGGCTACCTGTGAACAACTGAATGTATTTGTGTCACTGCACAATAAGTAAGTAGCAAGAGATCATCCTTATAGAAATCAAAGACACTAACAGCTAACCAAGAGTATATCATTCTTTTGCAAATTGCTTCCCTGATTTTTAATATGTACAAGGATACAAAATGTTTATATCAACAATATTTGTATTCCTCTGCATTGTTGATTGCATTTTTTATCATTTGCTACATTAGTATTTATTTTATTTGTGTTTTGTATACAAAAATAATCAAACAAATAGAAAAATAGCCATAGGCTTTAACATCTATGGATATTCTTTAAAATCAGCTCACTGTGGGTGTGGTTTTTGTGTAAGTATGTGTGGTTTACATATTGATTTTCAATTTACAACCCAGTTTAAACTTAGATATAGGCTCAGCCCAAAACTTCAATTGTAAGACTGTTATCACTATCTTTGAGTTCCTATCCTCCTTAAACTGTTTGACAGCAGCAGTAGTTAATCACGTTGCCTTGAGGTTTACTGTGATCCAACAAGCAGCATGCAAGCTAACCACTGCTTAAGGGTGCACCCTTATGGCTCACGTCATCTTTCAGGAGACAACAAATGATTCAAGTAGGGAGTAGTAGCTAAATGCCTCCTCCCATGCCTGTTCCACATCCTAGCTCAGGGAGCAAGGAGGCTGCTGCAGATGTACAGAACAGTGAAGTTGTAGCTCTGCACTGAAGGAAAGTGAAGTGTAGCTCTCACAGCTGTCCTCTGTCTATAAATAGGAAAGGTGTTTCATTTCAGAATCAAAGTAGTTTGGCTTAATTACCTGTGAAAGCTGATAATACTTGCCAGCAAAGCATGACGTGCTACCTTATTATTTCATTTTCAGACAGTTTAAAAAGGAGATGTTTGGGGAAGCCTCCGTGCCTGTTGGGCTTTTTGATTTCTTGCTAGGTGTTGTGCACTTTTGCAGATTATTGACTGAAACAATATAAAATATGAAATTTTCCGCTATTATGTTTATTTGAAGCACTAGTTTAATGTTTCAGAAATGATAGAATGAAGTCAAGAAAATTATTAATAGAAAAATTGAGAAAAATTCAACTGATTTGCTGACAGTCTTTGCTGTCCCCATTTCGAGTCTGCAATTTAGGTAAAACTGAGTAGATAATACTGGTGATGCTTCCTCTGACAGATATTACATTCTTCAGAAGTAAAAATATGCAGCCTGCTTCAGCCTGAGAAAAACACACAGAGAATCATTTGGATTACCAGTTCTGTTTTTTAAGGGTATTAACAGGCCCACATCCAAGAAGGTGATTATTTCAGTGCTTGTTGCTTAGGATTTATATTGAGGTGCATGATTGCTAACATAAAACTGTTCTGCTTCCTTAGGAAAAAGTATTTAAGTCCTTTAAGGCACAAAAACACAGAAAAGGCTGCACTGGATCAAAGCTGTTTATTTTTCCTATATTCAGCCTGTTTGAAGTTCATCACCCATTCTACAGAGAAAAAGGCAAAAATACTACATTTACAAAATCATCGTCTTAATAAAGAAAATTTCATGTTAGATTCTTGCTGTTTGTGAGGCTTGATTAACAAGCAAAGACTGTGCTCAGTTGAGGGCAGTGGATAAAATGAAGAAATGGTTCTTTTTAGTTCTCTTGAGTAAAGGAGAACAGGATGACCAAGAGAAGGAAAAAAATACAGAGAGGTGTACAAATTGACAGTGACACAAGAAGCTGACAGTGTCTTCTGAATAGTCAGTATTTGATGGATACTGCCTGAGCAAGTACGAAAAAGAAATTAAGTAAAATTCAGGATAAAATTTTAGGAAGAGGTTATGATTGCATCTGTCGAGAACAGTGAGAATCTTGGATGTATTGTAAGCGGAAGCAAGAGACTTTTGGGATATTAAGTGATGTTAATTGCATATCCTGATACACAAGTTAGGTCACAGTTGTAAGAGTTCAGATATGAGGTATCTGAAAAGCTCCATTCTCAGCCTCTGATAATAAACAAGACAAGCACTGCCATGTTGATTTTTAGCATTTCTTTTTGCAGTTTGGAATTTACAGTTTCTGAGTCATAACAGCCCGGTATATTTTCACTGCATCATTTGTTGTTTTATAAGCCTACATTGTTATCGCCTTTCTAAGTTAGAGAGTCCAGGACTTTTTTTCTCTTTTGTATAGTCTTTTTTTCTACACCTTTCTTTGTATTTTTGACTTTGTATTAAAATTTCTGTGTGAAGTCCTTCTGTTGTTTTTGTATTCTTCCTGGTTTGTTTTGGTTCTTTTGTGTGGTTTTTTGGGGTTTAGTTTGTTTTGGGTGGGGGTTTTTTGTTGTTGTTTTGTTTTGTTTTGTTTTTTGATATTTTTAAACAGAAATTAGTAATACTAATGTAGATATGTCTTTGATTTCTGTAGTCCATATGAACACTGATATAACTGTCCTCCATTCTAATTCTTAGAGCATTTGTATTAAAGAGGCGGATTTTTTGTGAGTAGGTTTCTTTCTTAGTACATGCATTTGATTTCATCTTCATTATCGGTACAAGTAGTTGGGTTTTTTTCTTTCAGTGTCCACTGAGTATGTAGGTAACAAGAAAATAGTATTTGCTGATGTGATTTTCAAAGTGGAAATGAAATCCGTGAGTGCTTTCCTGGTTATAGAGCAGAGCTCAGATACAAAGCACAGTCAACTTGTATGTCTTATACGCTGATGCTTGTGAAATTGGACTAGAGGTTCTTGCTGTTATCTCAGTGTTACTTGTTCCTCCCAGGAGAATTCCTCTTCGTTCGAGATAATAGAACTTCTAAGAGTTGAAGGTTACAAACACCCCATTTAACAGAGCGATGTGGTGTTTGGACAACCAGAATCAGAATTAGGCAAGCAGGTACTTTTCATCTGGTCATCCCTTTAGTAAGGTGTCTTATACATTCTTAAGGGTTCAGGATTATGGGTTTCAAGCCTCCTGAATTCCTTAGCCTATGATATTAGGTGTATTTTATAGGTACTACACTGTCTAGGAGGGCACATTCATTCCCACAGGGTAAATGTCACCCTGGAACTTTGTCCAAGAATTTTCAAATTATGTAACTTTTGAATCTCTTAAAAATACAATATGCAAGCTTAAGCAGAACCCAGCAGAAAAACTAACTACATATTGCATATTGCATATTTTGCACTGTACTAGACACAAATGATACTTACCCTACTTCTTCAAGTCAACCATATGCTTTTCCCTCTAAAACTCCTTTCAAATATCAGACTTCAATTTTGGCTAAGGCAGAAACTTAGACTGGTTATAACAGGTATTAGGTCTGCATGAATGACAGGTATTAGATACCTAAGTTCCTGTTTTACTGACTATGTGAGCCACACATAAACCTTTAATATAATCTGGCATATGTACAGGACTCCGCTGCATCACATTTTCTTAACAAGGTTCTGTTTGAATTTCCCATCTATTCACTGGCATTTTGACAGAATTCCAGAATCAGGTCTGGCAGGATTTTTTTAAATAAATATTCTAATCTGTTTTATAGTGCTGCATGTTTTATTTTCCATAATAGTGTTCAACTTAGCTTTCCCATGCAGCAGTGTTACTGTCTTTGATTACTTCCTTTCAGGTAAAAATTCCCTCTAAATTTCGTTTCCTTGGCATGTCTGCAGGAGATGTCTCCTGTACACTACCTTGATGAAAGGAATTGGGTAGGATGCTAATGGCCTGCAAATATTTGCCAATCCATGCTCAAAAACGTAAACAGACCTGTGTTTCAAGTTCTGCAATCCTTTGAATAGCTTAGTTGGAAGAGACCTACAATGATCATCTAGTCCACGTTATTATCACAGAATCATAGACCAGTTAGTTTTGGAAGGGACCTTAAATATCACCTAATTCCACTCCCCTTGTCATGGGCAGGATACTTTTCACTAGACCAGATTTCTCAAAACCTCTTCCAACCTCTTCCAGCTTAGTTGGAAGAGACCTACAATGATCATCTAGTCCACGTTATTATCACAGAATCATAGACCAGTTAGTTTTGGAAGGGACCTTAAATATCACCTAATTCCACTCCCCTTGTCATGGGCAGGATACTTTTCACTAGACCAGATTTCTCAAAACCTCTTCCAACCTCTTCCAGCTTAGTTGGAAGAGACCTACAATGATCATCTAGTCTACCTTATTATCACAGAATCATAGACCAGTTAGTTTTGGAAGGGACCTTAAATATCACCTAATTCCACTCCCCTTGTCATGGGCAGGATACTTTTCACTAGACCAGATTTCTCAAACCCTCTTCCACCCTGGCCTTGAACAGGGACAGGGCATCCACAGCTTGTCTGGGCAACTTGTCTGAATGCCTGACAACCCTCCCATTTCTTCGTCATGTAGTATAAACTTACACTCTTTCAGTTTAATTACACTTCCTCATGTGCTGTTCGCTATATGCCCACATAAAAAGTCTCTCTCCATCTTCTCACCTTTTATGTACTGGAAGCCTGCTCTGAGGTCTCGCCAGAGCCTTCTCTTCTCCAGGCTGAATATCTCCAGCTCTCTCAGCTTGGCTGCAACAAGTCTGTGTCCATGTGTTGGAGGCCCAAGAATTGGATGCACCACTCCAGGTGGAGTGTCTCAAGACCAGAGTAGAGGAGGAGAATCACTTTCCTTGATCTTCTGGCCACATCATTCTTCGGATGCAACCTACAACGCAGCTGACTTTCTGGGCTTGCAAGCACATGTCACTGGGCTATGTTGAACTCCTCATCGGCCCCAAGTCCTTCTCCATAGGTCTGCTCTCAATCCATTCTTCTCCCAGCCTGTATTTGTTCTTGGGATCACCATGACCCAGATGCAGGACCTTGCACTTGGCCTTGTTGAACTTCACAGTGAACTTCACAGACCCACTTCTCAAGACTGACTTGTACGTGTCCACTCCCTCTGCATGTCTCCCTGCCCTCCAGAGTGGTGACCACACCACACAGCTTGGTGTCATCAGTGAACTTGCTGAGGGTGCCCTCGATCCCCTGTCACCAACAAAGATGTTGAATGGAGCTGATCCCAACACTGACCAGTGAGGGACACCACTTGTCACTGGTTTCCACTTGGATGTCAAGCCATTGATTACAACTCACCCAGTTCAACCATCCAGCCCATCAAGATATTCAAGACTGGTTCCTGTTCTTAAGACTCTCCAGTGGTTCCTGTGCCACCATGAAATCTGTTCCTTTGGATATGGGGATTTTCCTAAGCTTAAAACAACTATTGATCATACTGATTTGTTTTCCCTTTCGTTCTTGTTCAGGGCAATTCAGCATCATAAAGTCACCCTGGGACACCTTTGTAATTATAGTCTTTATTGATAATTTTAAGTTTTTGTAGGGTCTAATATAACCAACTTGTACCGAGTATTATTTAAATACACATGAATTTTACTTTTTCTGAAGAAACAGAGTTGGTAAGACTTTAGGTTTGTGGTCTTGTTTTTTGAACAACTCTATGGGTCTATGATATGATTAAAACCTCTACTATTAATGGAAGAATGAATATACCAGCATCACTGAGTTTAAAATTTGTATGTAAGTTCTGCTCCTTCTGTGTATTGATTTTCACTTCTTTTTTTACTAACTGGAGAGTATTACTAGAGGATAGTCTAAATTTATAAGTCTGAATTTTCATCTGTTTAAAATCATCTCTTTGAAACAATGCAGCCAATTGCCCTAGTGGGTTTAAAAAAGGAAAAAGAAAACCTTACAAAAATTATGTCTATTTTTAGAATATCTTCAAATATAAAATAGTCAGCTTTCTCTGGTATAAAAAATCTCTATTTTGCAAATATATTATTAGGCCTTTATTATTGTGGCTTCTTGATAGCTTCTTTAAAGAATAATTCAGTATTCTTTGTACAAGTATGATTTTCAGATCTTTTCCATTCTTTTCCATAGTTAAAAAATACTTGTATTTTCTTGTGTTCTTTATCTTCCTTTTCTCTCTTAAATTCCTTGTGTTTCATTCTGTACATTACTTCACACGCATAAGCTACTTGTTAAACTCACCCTCTCAGAAACCTAGAGATGGGTGATACAATTCAAATGTTGTTATTCATGTGAAAACAAAAGACAATAGTATTGAATTGATTCTAATAATTAAGCAAGGGGCACAGTGTTAATCATAGATTCATGGACTCATTTTCATTAGAAACAACCTTTAAGTTCATAGAGTCCATTAAGTTGCCCGAACCAGTAGCAAAAGCAGAAGCTGTGAGAGAATGTGAGAACTAAATCTCAGGATGCATTGATTCAGTGTTTCTTCTTTTAGTATGATTGGTTACTTTTCTAAGATACTGCAGAAATAATTTTAATGAANTATATATATATATATATATTATTTTTTATGTGTTGGACATGAAGTAAAGAATATGATGGACACAGTTGCAGATTGGTTCCTTAATAATATAAATTTGGATCATGTCCTGTACTTTGCTGAGGAGTAACTCAGGAGCTTTTTCTCCTCTTGCAAGTTTCCTGTCTGGAATCACTGAAATAATCCATTTTAATATTGTAAACATTTACCTCAGCAATGCACCCCTGTGTAATTTACCTGGTTTACATCATTGTTTGCTTCTTGCTTTTAGGTTTCCTGGTCTCCCACATGCAAGTCAGGCACTGTCACCATCGTAGTCCCCCTGTCAGTATTATGGTCTTAAAAATCCTGTGCTTTCCTACTTAGGTGAGAAATCCCAATCCATACTGATCCTATTTTTCTTTATTGATCCAGTGAACTCACTTATCTGATGTGATTCAGACATTTTAGTGTTTAACACTACTCCTCTGTTGCAGCAAACATTTTTTCTTATGTTTTGTGTACTGACCAATAAGCTTTTAATTTATTATTTTCTTTCACCATGTTTTTATTTGCTTACAATGTTATTAAAGTAATTTAAACCCAACCATTCTGCTTTTCCCATTGTATTTCTTGTATTGTGCTTTGTATATGTTTTCATACCTTAGATAGTACTTTTTGAGTTACCATACCATGTTTAAGTAACAGCCAATAAACTATCTGCAAAACAATACAAGTAAGTAATTTCTTTTGCTCTTAAATTCTTTCCTTGACCTTCATTTCCACCAGTGCAATATAAACTTTATGATATTACTGTCTTAAAAGTGAGTATGTCTAAAAAATATATACCCCATACTTGATCACTATGCGATTTAAAAAAGAGAAATATAGAAGTCAAAGGGAAGCAATTAAATCTGACTTCCAGAGTCTGACTGGAAAGCCACTCAGGTATGAATATGAAATGTTTATGGATTGATATATGTTTCATGTGAGGAGGCTGCAATTTTAATCATACATGGTAGTAGGGACAATTTTTGTTGGTGCACTAAGAAATGCACTTGTGCAATAGATCGTACATTATTCTATTTTTTTTTTCCCAGTATCTTGAGTCACTATTCTACACTTTCAGGAAAGTGAGAAGATTATGAAATAATAGGATTTCCATTATTAAATAATAAAAGGTCTGGACAAAACATTAGAGGAAATGGCAGGGTTTTTTTGTTTTGTAAAGGTTTAAAGTTGGAAATTAATAAATCTTTACAAAATTTTCTCTTCTAGGTATTGTAGAAGCCATTTTCATTGAGACTGTGAGATTATTTGCATTAAATGCTACAGTAGTTTTCATTCTCAGTCTTCTTTTGCATGCTTGACAGTACTTCAGATTTGAAGTAATGATGAACCACACAGTTACTGTTTTGTTGTTTTAAACTTAGAATATCTTGGAAAGACAACTGAGATTTTAGCCCAGTTCTGGATCATGAAACTCTCCATTTCCATCACGTTCAGGCAGGAAGTTTCCTTTTATGTTGGACTCTTTGGCTATAGCCTCCTGGAAATAATTCTTATTTGCTTTTTTTATTCAGTTCAAAGGTCAGGGCATTCAGAGAAGGAGTTTTGATTGTACTTTTGGTCTGTTTAATAACAGGAGAAAACATCAAAACAAGACATTAGATCATGACAGAAATAGAAAAAAGAAATCGAATTAAAAGAATTTTCAGTATAAATAGATGTATAATTACAAGCCCTTGAATTTATGTAATAACACATACTCAAAAAAAACTCTGTGTCATTGCCATAATGAAAAAGCCATCATTTCTCTTCAAAAGCACTTCAGAAAGCAAAATTCAGACAGTCTGCCAGCATATTCAATTTGTCCATCTCTCACAAAAATTGCACCCTATCTTCAGTAAGGAAATTGGTCTTCTGTCGAAAGCAAATTACATGAATTTCTCAAAAAAAAAAAAANCCTTTGTAATTATAGTCTTTATTGATAATTTTAAGTTTTTGTAGGGTCTAATATAACCAACTTGTACCGAGTATTATTTAAATACACATGAATTTTACTTTTTCTGAAGAAACAGAGTTGGTAAGACTTTAGGTTTGTGGTCTTGTTTTTTGAACAACTCTATGGGTCTATGATATGATTAAAACCTCTACTATTAATGGAAGAATGAATATACCAGCATCACTGAGTTTAAAATTTGTATGTAAGTTCTGCTCCTTCTGTGTATTGATTTTCACTTCTTTTTTTACTAACTGGAGAGTATTACTAGAGGATAGTCTAAATTTATAAGTCTGAATTTTCATCTGTTTAAAATCATCTCTTTGAAACAATGCAGCCAATTGCCCTAGTGGGTTTAAAAAAGGAAAAAGAAAACCTTACAAAAATTATGTCTATTTTTAGAATATCTTCAAATATAAAATAGTCAGCTTTCTCTGGTATAAAAAATCTCTATTTTGCAAATATATTATTAGGCCTTTATTATTGTGGCTTCTTGATAGCTTCTTTAAAGAATAATTCAGTATTCTTTGTACAAGTATGATTTTCAGATCTTTTCCATTCTTTTCCATAGTTAAAAAATACTTGTATTTTCTTGTGTTCTTTATCTTCCTTTTCTCTCTTAAATTCCTTGTGTTTCATTCTGTACATTACTTCACACGCATAAGCTACTTGTTAAACTCACCCTCTCAGAAACCTAGAGATGGGTGATACAATTCAAATGTTGTTATTCATGTGAAAACAAAAGACAATAGTATTGAATTGATTCTAATAATTAAGCAAGGGGCACAGTGTTAATCATAGATTCATGGACTCATTTTCATTAGAAACAACCTTTAAGTTCATAGAGTCCATTAAGTTGCCCGAACCAGTAGCAAAAGCAGAAGCTGTGAGAGAATGTGAGAACTAAATCTCAGGATGCATTGATTCAGTGTTTCTTCTTTTAGTATGATTGGTTACTTTTCTAAGATACTGCAGAAATAATTTTAATGAATTGTCTGTTTAGTTGGCGTTTAATATTCACTTATCTTGTGTTGCTCTGGCTGTTCTTCAGCTTTTCCCATGGTGAACTGAACTAATTTGCAATGTTGTCAGGCTGCAAATGAGTGGGAAAAAGAGATAGTACTTATCTTACATTTAGGGCTAAAGGAGGTGAACTTAAACATGTACATCTGGATTGAAAAATGCTGCATTTAAGATGTGTTGCACATCAACACTAATAATTTAGTGACTTTCAAGGTGTGTCCCTTCAAAACTAATGAGTCCTTTTCATTTAATTTTGGCAATTTGCAATAGTTCATTTTGTTATTGTTCCAGGTCTTCTACTGTTACATGCATTTGAAACAGATTTGCCTATATGTCCTCTGTAAGGGAAGCTCCTTCTGTTTGTTTTTTTTTTCTGACAGCATCTCATGGTGCCACTGAAGATGAAGGTGCCACTCACAAGCCAATACTTTTTAACAAGGTCACTCATTTGATTAATTTTTTTTCTTGAAATTAAACCCTAGATTGGTGGTTATA